>JAGFMF010011673.1:7960615-8027843 GCA_019455555.1 Galemys pyrenaicus | reverse complement strand
CTCCTGCTGTGCCCGCTGCTCCCCTCAGCAGTGTACTTCCATTGATCTGCCTGTTCTGCTCCCTGCTCTCTGTGGTGAATCCTCTCACCCCCCCCCACCCCTCTGGCCTGTACCCCAGCTCTTGTATGCATAAATAAATAAATCTTTAAAAAAAAAAAATCTAAAACATACCACCTAGAAGTGAAACAAAAACAAACAATTTCTTAGTTTCTTTATATTCTTTTTTTTAAAAAAAGATTTATCCATTTATGCACACAAGAGCTGGGGCGCAGGCCAGAGGTGCGGGAGTTGAGAGGATTCAGCAGAGACAGTGAACAGAACAGGTAGGTAGACTGAAATACACTAAGGGGAGCAGTGGGGGAAACAGAAGAGGTCTGCTGTGTCATGTGGGTCACCTCCCTGGCCAGGGATTGAACTCATGCTGCAGTGGTTGTGGACAGTCCCATAATGCTGCGACTTAACCTCTTGCATCACCTGGGAGGCTCCTCTTTCTTTAGATTCTTATTTTTTCCTTCCTCTTCTCCTAAATAGCTGTTTTTTACACTACTAATTGATATACTCAAAGCAGGAAAATATTTCCATTTTGTTTCCTCTAATCTCTTGTATGAGCTTTTATTACAGTCCTCCAATCACTGATTCTAAGAGGTTATTTTACTAAGGTTCTCCAATGAGTAATGACTAATTTCCTTTAACAAGTTTAAGAAAGGGAGGAGGGGAAGCTATGCTTCACACATATAGTTTCTACACGGAAACTGGAATTATGATACTATTACATCTTCTGTTAATACAAATTTTTTTAAAAGGCTAGCAGATTTCAAAGAAGATGTACATGGGCAATGAGGACCCCTTGCATTGAAATTAGAAAATAAAACCACCTACGCTAATAATTTTCAAAAAAAAAAAAGAAAAGAATGACCAATACCTACTTTGTCATCAAGTTGTTTGTACAATTTAGCAATTTCTTCTTCACACTTTCTTCTTTCAGCATCAGTAAAGTTTCCAGTAACTCCAATTGCAGCTGCTGGTTTATCATTGGTAACAGTAATATCTTTATCCACTGCAAAGACTTCCAAGTTGGCTTTCTCTTTGTCAAACTGTTCATCAATAGGCACTGTTTCCCCTAAAAAGACAGAATGATTAATAATTTCAGAAAAAGTAGAATCACTAATAGAGTATAAATAACTTCAATTTTATTCTATTTCAGGAGTTCTTACTTTTTATCCCTGAGAATGGAAACACTGTAAAGAATTACCTTTGACTCTTATCTAAATTCAGTCATCAAATCTTTTAATTTTTACTGCTTTCATCCTAGACACTTTTTTTTGATCTAGACACTTTGCCATCTTGTGACTTCTATAGCTTCCCACTTGGCCTCTGTGCCATATTTATTATTTCAGGTAAATTCAGAATTTAAGGTAAATGACTTTAATTTTTTATGATGATCCTAAATATTTAAAAAGCAGAAATGGGGAATATGCTTTGTTACTTTCATTTATATTCTTACCAGTATCTCAAATTTATTTGATAGTCAAGAAGTTGTTACTCAAACTCAAAATGACAAATGCTTCAATAATTACCATTACGCCATCTGTTAAGTTCATTTTCAAGCCACTGAATAGTGTTTCGCAGGGTCTTATTCTTTTCTTTTTCTCTTTCATACTTCTTTTTCCACTGTTCCGCAGTTAACTCAACATTGACACAAACTGTGTTCTTAATTGTTTTGGCCCTAAAAGAGTATTGGGGGAGAAAAGGAATATGACTAACATCACTAACTATTCTTGTCCGTTATTTCTTTGACTAATGTTACTGAGATCTGTAATGAGTTCTTATTCACAATCCAATTAAATCTGGTTCAGCCTAACATCTGCAAATAACTTAAAAAAAAAAAAAAAAAAAGGTAGGTAGATAAGAACAACGAACAACGGCCTGTATTTCCAATTCGTTTGTACGGGTGAATTATAAGTTATTGTTGAAGGTAAAAGATCAAATCACCATTATTAATTTTCCTAATGTAACCATTTCATGTAGATTATTTGAACCTGTCACATAAGCCAACAGGTTTAAAACAGGATTGTATCTGTATTTGTTAGGCTTTCACTTTATTGATTCAAAGGTTTATTTCCTTTAATGCTGAACTAAAGCTTCTAAAGTAAATATGGCAAAGTTAACATATGGCTTTTTAACATGTACTAAAATTTAATTCACACTCAAAAAATGAACCTTGCTTGTTATCATGTCTCTCAATTAAAAAAGACATGCCTAGCATATACTAACAAATAGTCATTTGAACAGGATCTGACATTTGCCTAGATTTAACAAAGGACCTATCTACATTTAGACTTTATTTTCTTTCCAACAAACCTTTGGCCAAACAGCAGTGTAGATTTTGTTTCAGATTCATTGTATGATGATGGAGAGCAGCAAATTACAATAGTGGTTCTACAGTTGCCACCTAATGAATCTTGAAGGATTCTTGTCATTTTACTATCTCGATATGGAACATAGGTCTACATTCAAAGACAAACAAAAAGACTAATGGGTTTCAACATAAAATTTGTTAAATGTTACTTTAAGCAAACTGAGATTAGTTTAATAAATTACTGATACAAAAAGTGATTTCAGGTTGTTTTAGCTAGGAACTAGGATCTAAATGCCAATACTAAAAAAAAAAAAAAGCTTTAAGACAATTCACACGTACTGACTTGACTTCAAGACAGTCAATCTTTTATTCACTCACTCACACATACATATACACACATCTATATTTAAGTAGCTCTCCATGTAAGTATATCAGGAAAATAGAAGACATGTATACTCACACTACCCTCAGCCAAGGCAGAAATGACATTCCCAAGGGCAGAGAGTGATTTGTTGATGTTCTTAGCTTCATCTAGCACAGCACCTTCAGCTCCAGTTTTACTAACCTACACATAGGATTTCAAAGGAATGAAAAATTACAAGTTTAATATGATTTTATGAAAAGCTTCTAAAAAGCTTATAAGTTATAACATACAGCATTAAGAAAACTAAATGTTTCATAACTTTATTTGCTGAATGTCTAAGGTACCACTATTTCTTGAACATCTCTAAGAAACTTCTCTAGTACTAGCTGTTTGACAATACAATTAAGGAGATAGCAAATTTTATTTTCAGTTTGTGCTCTTGAGAAGAACTAATTCCCATATCAATACATCTTATTTTTAGTTCCCTTAACTACATTAGGAAAGACGAACTTTAAAAAATTTGCCAAAGCATAATGTTGATGCAGTTCAAAAACAGACCAAGTTTATATACATGAATGTTTCTTTAAAAAAGAAAAACGTAATGTTAAAGATAAAATACAGTATTTATCTGTCAGTAATGGTGGCTGAAAAAATGTTCTCTCAAAATTCACAAAATGAAGACAGGGTTTGAAAGATGTGGGTTAAGACATTTGAGTAAGAGGGTATGGGTATGTCCTTCTGATCACAAGAAACAAAGTTAGAACAAAAATGTTAATTCCTGCCCAATGGTAACAGAGGTCAACACTGAAACATTTTAACTTATTCTGACTTTGACATAAACTAGACTACTAATAAACAATTATCCAAAGGAAAGAAATGAGCACAATCAAACTAGGAAAGACCAATGGTCAATTAACAGTTCTCACAGGGAGCTCACTGAGAATATAGCTAATTACCAAAAATTAGAAAAGGATATCTAATGAAGTCAATAATGACATATGCTGAACAACTTCTCAACTTAAAAAACAAAAACACCCAATATATTAAGTTAATGGAAATAATGGACTCTGGCCCAATGGTAGTAATTTGGAATTGATTATTCAGTTTATGTAATTATAAACTAGAGTCAATGTCTGTAACTCAAAAATATTATCAAACCCTATTTATAAAACTTCTCAAAATGTAAATGGGTATAAGTCCAAATTCAAGCCACTACACTTATATCTATCAAAATATAAAGATTTTACCTTTTCACTACCAGCTAAGTCAACCAGATAAAGCTTTCCACTCAGTTTTTGTTCCGTTTGTGTGTTCTCTTGTTTTACATTAATAAGAAATATACTGTGACTCCTAGAGCTGTGTTCATTCATATCTGCAAGGAAATTACACAAATTATAAATAAACATGACTTTCCCTTACTAATAGTTTGTACAGCATTATTTTACACAAGACAAATCTTATAATTAATCAACTTGATAAAGATATTTGAAAATATTTTGTATCTTGTGTTGTTAATATTTTACTTACTTGTAACTGCTACATGTCTGTTGGATTTGCCTTCATCTATGGTATCCATAACTTCATCTGGACTACAAACAAAACGCTCTGTACACCCCTGGGAAATAATTTGAAAATATTTGTCAATTACTTAAGTTACTTAAAAATTTTTATTACATGCCTTTGCAAAACAATCATTCTGTATTATTTCATAAATACCTTTACATAGGGTACTCGGTTTTTATCTTCATGAACTGAAAGGTTGGTTTTTGAAACTGAAAAAGAAAAATAGTAATATTAGGAACATTCTCCTGAACTGTAATGCTGGTCATGAAATAGCAAATTCAACTGATTCTTTCTCTGAACAGCCTAGCAATGGTAAACTTTTAAATAATGAAAACATCATTATTAAAGCAAGACCCTATTGAAACAGGAGATTTAAATAGAAACCAATGTAACAATATAAAATACAGAATACAGACACTACATTTTGGAAATAAACCGGAGTAGTTCAATGGTTTGCCAAGGACAGCTAACAGAAAACTAGCACGTAGGACTTGGGTTCTCCAACTCCAGTCCAATGCTCTAATTACTATTTAAGAAGCATTCATAAACATGTACCTTTAAATAAGTCTTTCTATGTATTAAAAGGCATTTAACTAAAACTTGAAAAGAATTTCTACATGTTTCTAATAATTCAATTTTACATAGATTACTAAGAAATAATGGTTTCATATTCACCACTCAAAAAAAACCCTGCTTTTTAAAATGATCAAAGAAAAATAATTCACTTACCATCTAATAGGTCCCTTATCTTATCCAAATAAATTTCAAAATATGAAACCTAAAGGACGAAGAAATAAAAAGATGAATCAATTAAAAATAGACACCATTTAGGTCAGGAGGACAGAGTATCAACAACTCAGTCATATTTTATACTTTAAGCTAAACCACTTAAATAATTAAAAAGCAATTTCAAACTTTCATGTAAAATGAATTAGACTAGTCATAGTAGTAACCTTTGAATTATCTAGCAAAACTGTCTTCTTTTACACAGAAGGCAGCTAAACAAAACAGACTTGTTTAAATCTACACTGAAAAGCTAACTTAAGGTCATCTAATGCCAGACAAAGAATCCAAGTTTACTAACTCTGATTTCTCAACTATACCTGTCCATAATTTTTTAAATATATAAAAAACATAAATCAATATTTATTATTTTGGGGAACAGAATTACTCTAGCTATAAAATACAGTCTCCCCGTCCCTGCCAAGATTTTTACCTTAATATGAAATTCCAAATTTTCATCCATGGAGTAAATATAATTAAAAATATCTTGCACTATTCTTGGAATAATTCCCATGCCTTCTGGATCATGAAGTTTACCCTAAAACAGAAAACAAACTTAGACTTCTTAAACAAAGTATGAATTAAAAACAAAAACTTTCAATCAATAATTTAGTCAAAACAAGATACAAAACAAATTGCAATTGTTGCCATATTTTGGTGAAAATAGCTCTATAATTAACTAAAAATCTAATGCAATTTTTACCTATTTTTCTAAATTACACTTAAATACTGTATGTTAACCTGTGTTATCAACTGATTTTAGCTTCTTAATCATTAGATTTATATTATCCAGCCTGTAAATAAAATATTCTAGGAGAAAGTTTTAGCTTATCTTCCTATAAAAGCTATACTGTTCCAACCACTTCAAACTCAAATTCACACAAATGTTAAGGTGAAATAAACAATAAAAGCAGGGGGCCCCCCTAGTGGCCCAATGGGTTAAGCAACGCACTATGAAGCAAACCACAGCCACTGAAGCACAAGTTCGATCCCTGCCTCTGGTCAGGGAGGGGACCCACATGGTGAGGCAGACCTCTCCTGCCTGGCCCGCTGCTCCCCTCAGCAGTGTGCTTCAGTTGATCTGCCTGTTCTGCTCCCAGCTCTGTCTCTCCTGATCCTCTCACCACCCTGGACTCTGGCCTGTACCCCAGCTCTTGTATGCATAAATAAATAAATCTTTAAAAAAAAAAAAAACAAACAATAAAAGCAGATCACAGAAAACTTCTGTTTTCTAGGAGCAAAGTTTGAGCGGTCTATTATTAATAGCAGCAATGATAATTGTGGATACAGTCCTTCTTATCTAAGAGTGGCTGGTATTTGGGACCAAGTAGAGAAGGAAAAACCTGCTTTGAATAGAATTGAAAGCATAAACATTCAAAATGTCCATTATAAGGTAACAGAAATTCCTGTTTAATTGTAAAATGTTTATATAATTTTGTGGTTTGCTAACTGATGAAACAAAACTAGGTATGATTTCAAATATATAATTTCACTAATCAAACTCACAGAATGAATGTAGTGTCTGTTACTGCAAACTATATCCAAGTAGATTATAAACTGTTACCTCCATTGTATGTGTCTTTCCAGAGGATGTTTGTCCATATGCAAATATTGTTCCATTGTATCCCTCAAGTACATCTATAAGAAAAGAAGATATTTACACTTCAAGGGATTTTTTTTCTTAAGCAAGATTCAAATGAAATTAAGAATGTCAGAAAGCATTCTAAAAAAATTAACACACATATTAACCCTGTTGCTTATGTATGCATAAATCAACTGCATTAACTATTTGTGGGAAGAGAAGTGAGGACTCAGATTTTCTTTACACTAACAGGAAGGCCTTCATTAAAATCAAAGTTTAGTATATGAAAGATTTATAGACATTAGAGGAAAAAATATATTTAATATCAATGTTCTTAGTGACAATTCATCAAAAAAGTTACATTCTCTCCAGCCCAGATAACTTTCATGATCAACAAGAAACAAATTTTAGGACCTCTCTGGTGGCACAGTGGGTTAAGCAATGCACTATGAAGCAGACCGCAGCCATTCTGGCCAGGGAGAGGACCCACATGGCATAGCAGACCTCTCCTGCCCTGCCTGTGTGTTTTAGTCAGGTTGCCTGTTTTGTTTCCAGCTCTGTCTCTGGTGAATCCTCTCACCCCACTGGACTCTGGCCTGTACCCCAGCTCTTATATGCATAAATAAAATCTTTTAAAAAAATTTCAATTCTGTTCCTTATAGCCATCTTTTATGTTAATGTGTTACAGGGCAGGGAGAGGAGCACCTATAACCCCCAAGCCTGCCCTCTCTGAATGGGTTTTGCCATTTGCCGCATTGAGACAAATACATAAAACTTTTAATGGAAAGGAACTTTAATACAACTAAGGTACTATAAAGAAAGAATAAAGAATATAGTTACTAAGTTAAGCATCTAAAGTTACCCATTTCCTTGAGGGTAAAAGTTTAGTCAAATAGGATTGGCCCAAAGCAAGGTTTAAAAACCTGTCACACATTTAAAGGACCTTTTAGTAAAGACCCATAGAAAAGGGTTAGAGTTAGACAAATTTGGGAGGAAAAGAGCAAAATTAAAATTAAGATGAGGGCCTCCCTGGTGGTGCAGTGGGTTAAGCAACGCACTATGAAGCAAACCACAGCCAGTGCAGCACGAGTTCGATCCCTGCGGCCAGCCAGGGGGGGACCCACATGGCGCAGCAGACCTCTCCTGCCTCGCCCACTCCTCCCCTCAGCAGTATGTTTCGGTCGATCTGCCTGTTCTGCTCCCCGCTCTCTGTGGTGAATCCTCTCACCCCCTACACCTCTGGCCTGTACCCCAGTGCTTGTATGCATAAATAAATAAATCTTTAAAAAAAAATAAATAAAATTAAGATGAAAGCTGCCATTGTTAACCTCCCCAAGGGTCTCTTACTCACATTTGTTTTAACTAGTTTAAGACTAAAAAGCAAGCACGGTTTTTTTACATGTCCCTTTGCTCCACGTGCCTCCTCCAAGTCTTCTTGCTGTTTTTTACTTTTTTTATTTTCCTTCTCTCTTCTCTGCAGAAATTTTTTTTTTCCTCAGCTCCACCCACTTAGGGCGGAACCATGATTTTGGAACTTTCCCTTTTCCTGGGACCACCCTGTTACAAATGTACATCTCAAATGTCATTTACATCTGTTTTACAAAGTTTTATGGGACCTAAGAGAAAAAGAATGTTCTGCCAATTAAGTGAATGTCTTAATTAAATGTATCAACCTAAATGTCACCATGCAAATAACATTAGCTAGAATTCAGTATATTCGAGTTTTGTTCCTATGAGGTAAAATGTACATGTGATGAAATGTACGTATCTTAAAATCTTCAAAAATATACAAATAGTGCCCACCTATTTGAAAATTTTGTCATCAGGTAAAACAAGCACTTTTTGACCTTGCTCTTGTTTGCTTTGTCACAATATCCTTTTTCACCAACTATCCTTTGCCTCATGCTACTGTTTTTTATTGGTAAAAATGGCCAAATCTGACCATATGAAATCTTATAATTTTAAATGACTTCAAAATCATACCATAATGTATCCAGTTCCCCAAAACACAATACTCTTCTCACATGAGCATGCATTAGCCCACGAATTATCTCTCTGCCTTGAAGACACACCTTTCCTTCCTACTATTCATACATCCTTCAAGATCACCTCAGGTTTTACTTCTTCCTCCATCTTAACTCTATACCCCATCCATAAATAAGTCTGGGTAAGAGTACAATCATATATTTTTACAACATCTGCACTTAATCATAACTATCATTGTAAATTACAACTGTCAATTTACTTGTCTGCCTTCCTCACCAGTCTGTAAACTCCTTGAGACCAGGACTGCATTTAATTTTTAGCCTAGTGCTTGATATTTAGAATGAATCCTAACACTTATTGAATGATTATCATCATCACTAATACAATAGTATCTTTCTAAAGCCTCCTTCCTCTTTTTAAATATACTTTTGCTATTCTTGTGAGCAACAGGGAGAGGCAGATAACTATGGAGAAATATTACTTTTTCACACTTTTGTAAATAAGAAAACTAGTAGCTAAGCATACCAAAGCATACCACCTTCTAACTTCTCTGCACTTCAGCTTCCCTGTCAGTAAAAATGCCCGCTTGGAGGAAGGTTGTGAGAATTAGAAGTCATCATATAAGTTTATTATTGTTAACATTGAAGAGTGGACAGTATGCCAGGCTGTAACAATTTTTCATGTATTAATGCATTCAATCCTCAAAAACCCTATGCAAAATTACAATTTTACAGTTGAGAAAACTAGAGAAGTTAAATAATTTGCCTGAGGTTGCACTATAGGCCAGTAAGATGGATACAAATGCAGACAGTCTTGGTTCCAAAAATATGCTCTTTACTTCATTATCACGAAACACAGGAATGAAAATTAGTATATGCAGATTATATTTGGAAAAATGAAGGACGCATAGTGGTAGACAGTCCAGGTCCAGAAGCTGTGGTATGACATTGGGTAATCTATGAAGGCTTGGTACATAGCAAGTACTGAATAAAGGCTAACTACTTTATATGGAGAAACAAACTTGCAGAACTCAAGAGAATTCAAGTGGGTAAGGCTTGTTCAAAAGAAAAACTCTAATGAACATAAAGGATTAAGGTAATAAATAGCCTTATATATTTGTACAGAATTTTTTGAAACAATGCGACCCATCAGACTGCCAGGGCTCAGAGAGTATTAGCTGCTTTCAGGTTATTCCTAACAGCTGGCTCATCAAATCCATAGACGGTTCCTCCCCTAGGAGGAATATAAGGGAACCAAATAAGGATCAAGGAAAGAAATAAGAACAACAACAATAATAATAATGGTAACAATAAAGACACAACAAAAACCAAAAATTAAAAGACAAGGACAAATTGGGGACACTTGGTGGGGAGGGTTGAGGGCAGACAGGAGCATGGGGGATTGAGGTGATGGTGCACTGGTGATATGGTGATGGGGAATACATGAGGATTACAACAGATGTCAAATATATATAAAGGAAAAATTTAAAATATAAATTTTAAAAAATTAAAAACTAAATTGCTGCAACCCCCCCTCAAAAAAACCCAAAACAACAACAAGAAGAAAAGAAATACCAGCTTGATCCATTATTGTTCTGATCTTTCTCTACCAAGAGTTTTTAACAGTGACTTTCCAGCTACTCTGCTGGCCACTGAATTGCACTAAGTCCAATCTATCATGTACTTAATTGGTCTCTAGTTCTCATACCCCACTTGGAACTCACCACTGACCCTCTCCCACTGTTCCTTAAATCTCTGTATGTACCAGAAACACTGCCACATTCATATCCTTGATTAGGACAAATCCCACTACCTATAATACCCCAGGCTAGCCCCAAAAGGTGCAGGCATTTAGGTAAAGATAAAAGGGAAAAAGTGATAAAAAGGATAAAAACGAAAAATTTCCAGTATACTGATAAATTACAAAGCTAGCATAGAAATAGGAAATACACAATGACAGAAAGGTTCTATTATAACAAATGTTTGAACTTTAATTTTGTAGAGTGAAAACATCTTGGACTATGAGGAATCCCAAGCACAATTAAGGTTGATTGAAATAAGAAAATAATTTCCTCTCAAAAAATAGAAGAACAACTGGTAGTTTATAACTATTGTGTGCTTACTTTATACCAAACCTTGGGTGAAATACATTGTCACAGATCATTAGAAAAAATTCTCACAGCCCCCTATTCTGCAGAAGAGGAAATGGAATCTTAGAAGAGTAGTTAACTTGCCAAAAATCACAAGCTAGAACATGGCAGACTCTGGATTCCAACCTAGGTTTATTTGATTCCAAAGTCTGTGCAACACAACTTGCAAAGAACGAAATTGCTATTCAGAACTTGTTAAAGCAAAAGGAACCAAAATTTTGAGAAACTAAAGGAAGTTTCAGGAAAGAATGATGTTGTAAAAGAACTGTAAACGGTATTAAAACAGAACAAACATTAGTATAAACATGTACCCTTCAGAAAAATAAATTTCTAAGAAAGGTAGATAAAAGATTATTATTAAGAGGTCATATAACTGAGGATGTACAAAGATAAAAATCTCTAGAACAATAAAAGAAAGGCAAGAGACCAGGATAAGTGAGTCTTACAAACAAAAATAAACCTAAGGCTCTAAAAAACCTTTAAAATATACAGAAAAACAAGTCAATAAGTAGACCTGCATTGCCTAGAAGATAAAATATTAACAGATACTCCTTTTACTACCACTACCCACATTATAATCTAAATGTAACAGAATAAACGCTACTGGAAAAGACTTAAGGTTCAAATAAGTAGGACAGCCAAGTGGTCTGAAAAAAGTCCATGCTTCTAGCTATTTAACAGAATTACATTCTACAGATAAAAGCTTCACAGCTACTAGGGTAAGTTTCAAAGGCCACAGAGAATGAAGGGACAACTGAACTTGTCATTATACTCATTTTCAAAAAGGGAAAAATAAGATTCTGAAAGCTACCGATAAGTATACCAAAATTTCACTTAGGAATAGCTACAGTTGAACTAATCTCATTTCCTATTTGGAAAGGGTCACTTAACTGGTACTTTGGGGAAATTATCAGTCATGTGCCATGACTTCACAAAAAGATTCCAAGTTTTTCATCATATTTTTGTTAGGCACGCTGACTAAGAACGAGACAACTGTATAAGTATCTGAAGTTGGCTGAATCTGAGTAGCGTGATTTAATTAACTACCATTGCTCGGTTTTTAGAAGGCTAAGGACCATGGCCCAGTAAACCTTTTACCAATGATTCAGAGCAGTACATTTCAAATTTCAATGTCATTAAAAACAAACAGGGCCTCCCTGGTGGCCCAGTGGGTTGAGCGCTGCACTGTGAAGCAGCCATGGCATAGCAGTGCGAGTTCGATCCCCAGCCAGGGAGGGGACCCACATGACGCAGCAGACCTCTCCTGCCTTGCCCGCTGCTCCCCTCAGCAGTGTATTTCAGTCAGCCTGCCTGTTCTGCTCCCCATTCTGGTGGATTCTCTCATCCCCCGCACCTCTGGCCTGTACCCCAGTGCTTGTATGCATAAATAAATAAATCTTTAAAAAAAAAAATAAAAAGCTTATGTAATCTTAAACTGCAGTGATATCAAAAGTATATCACAAAGTGTCATTATATAAAAATATTTATAATATAAACATTTTATAATGTTTCCTGATGAACAATCATTTGGAAAACTATTTGATGCCTACAACAAAGATGAAAAGGCCTGTTCCTCTTTGCTGCAATCATTAACAGAACCACAAGTTCATTCTCCTTCACTTTATCAAGACTTCAGCATCCAATCCAATGTCTCTTACCAATAACATTCCTGTTTTTTTTTTTTAGAAAGATTTATTTATGCATACAAGAGCTGGGGTACAGGCCAGAGTCACAGGAGGTGAGAGGATTCACCAGAGACACTACAGCAGATGTTTCACAGTTCAGTGCTCAACCTGCTGAGCCACCAAGGAAGCTCTCCTGTTCTTTTTAGTGGTTTCACTATCCATGTAGTTAGATCATCTTATTAAAATATCCTGGTATTTCAGATCCTTAATGCAATTTTCTCCAAGATCTTGACCTTTACTCTTTATCACACTTTAGACCTTTTTAATATGAACAGCACTGCCTTCATAATCTTAATTTCAAGTATCCATCTATTAGATCTGCTAGTGTCCTGATCCCAACAAACTATTAACTCTACTGAGACTACAATACACTAATCTTACCATCTTTTTTCACTGACCCTCAATCCCCCATCATTCTCCCACCTACCTTAAGATTCTATGGCTCAGGCCTCCCTGGTGGCGCAGTGGGTTAAGCAACGCACTATGAAGCAAACCACAGCCAGTGCAGCACAAGTTCGATCCCTGCTGCCAGGGAGGGGACCCACACGGTGAGGCAGACCTCTCCTGCCTCGCCCACTGCTCCCCTCAGCAGTGTGTTTCAGTCAGTCTGCCTGTTCTGCTTCCCGCTCTCTGTGGTGAATCCTCTCCCCTCCCTACACCTCTGGCCTATACCCCAGTGCTTGTATGCATAAATAAATAAATCTTTTAAAAAAATTAAGAAAAAAAAGATTCTATGGCTCACCATTATCACCACTCATGAGTACCTGACCTCTTTTATCCTTTCTCTCTAGTCTCTGGCAAAACCCCTAATTGGGTAAATTCAATACTTCTAGGGACTAGTCTCAGATGGGTCCTAAATCTGCCTGGCAGTACCATTATTTCCTAAATCCAGTCACCTCTACATTACTGTTAGACAATCTCATACCTTTTCCTAGAACCTGCTGAGCCATTCTTACTCTGTGGTAACTTTATTCCCTACAGCACAGACAAAACAGAATTAAAGAGAACATTTACATTTTCTCCATCATTTATAAACCTACTTCTTCTATACACTTTTTATACACCTTTTCTCCTGTTACTGGTGAACTTTCTGTGTTCTTCCATTGAAAGACCACTTTTTAATAATTAGAGGTGTCACAAAACAATAAATCATAACATTAAATAATGGTTATTTAACTGTAAGATCCCTTTGATAAAAGGATTTCTATAGAAACTGAAAGTAAATCTAGATAATCACTTAACAGTATGCATTTTATGGTTTAGAAAATGTAAAACTGAAAACTATCCCACTATAATCTAATAGTATTAACCAGAATACACATACTTTTCTCACCCATGAAAACCTCTGCTAAATTCCTCAATGATTTCTCTGATGACTACAAGATAAGTCTCTGGGGAAGAAATTGCAATTAGAAGACTGACAGACTGTAATTTTCTTTCTTTCTTTTTTTTAAAGATTTATTTATTTATGCATACAAGCACTGGGGTATAGGCCAGAGGTGTAGGGAGGAGAGAGGATTCACCACAGAGAGCGGGAAGCAGAACAGGCAGGCTGACTGAAATACACTGCTGAGGGGAGCAGTGGGCGAGGCAGGAGAGGTCTGCCTCACCATGTGGGTCCCCTCCCTGGCAGCAGGGATCGAACTTGTGCTGCACTGGCTGTGGTTTGCTTCATAGTGTGTTGCTTAACCCACTGCACCACCAGGGAGGTCCCAACAGACTGCAATTTTCAATCACTTTTTTAGAAACTTGTCTAGCCATTTTATTTTCCTTCTCATGTGGTTGTATTTACAGAACTGCTACTTAGAAACTCTTCTGGGAATATCTAATAGAAACGCCATCTTCTAAGAACAAATATATAACACTAATTCTTGTAACACCCTTCACTAGGTTCTGGATATGTCAGATCAAGGAATTTGATAAGGGTATGTTTCCTAATTATATTTGACCATTTATTATTTTAAAAAAACTTCTTTCTGCAATAAACTAAGGACACTAAAATGAAAAAGAGAAACAGGAGATAAATGGGAGAGATCTGAAACAAAATTTAATTTTTGCTGGGATGACGTAGCAGGTTAAATATATTTACCTTTAACAATCTTCTTTGCACAGTCATTATACACCTGCTCCTGAGATGTGTTTGACTGGAATACCCGATCAAATGCATAAGGCTTGGACTGAAAAACAGAAACAAAGATTTCAACTACATAAATTAGTGGTTAATCAACATGCCTAAACTCCTTTTAAGGAGTCATCAATTATTTAACCTTTAAAACAGGACAACTTCTTTGCATTAATTAATGTCACAGAATCTTTGTGGGACAGAACTTAGGGATCACCAAGTACAAACCTATCACAATAAACTTACACAAAACCAAGAACGTGTGCTTTAGGCTTTGTTCTATTTCCAGGGGTTAGCAAAGTAATCAGCACTACTATGGTAGGCACTCAAATATTGCTGAATAATTTTTTATTAATTCAATGAGTGTCTACTTTGGCATATCTCTAATACCAGTATTATTTTGCAGATAAGGAAACTACAATAGTGAAAGATACTAAGGTTGTTAATGACAAAATTAAAATTCAAACCCAAATCTCCTATGTTTCAATTCAGGGTTCTTTTTGCTACTTTATTCAGTTTTTTACTTTACTGTAACAGTTTTTCATCATTCAATTAACAAATCAATTCAGCCAATTAACAAATATTTGCAGACTGTTAGACACCATGCTAGAATGATGACCAAGAAAGACTCACTCTGCTTTAGTGAAGCAAAAGTAATAGTGGGGCAGACATACAAATAATTAAATGACTCATGCAACAGAGTGCTACTAAAGCATTTAACAGGAGAACTTGAATCCGGGGATAGTCATAAAAATGTCAGGGAAACACTCTAGAAGTGGTGTTTAAGAACTGAAGAGTAAGTAGCATATAGCTCCCTGTTGCTCTGTTCAATACTAGTCATAAGGAGTGTGAGCAATGGGGAAGTAGTCTAAGCATTAAGAATAGGTTAAAGATCCTAAGACAGGAAGTAGCTTCAATACCAAAGAAAGTTGTTTGAAATGTAAGGAGCAAAGGTCAAATGCAAAAATCAAGACAGTGAAAAAGGCAAAATTTTAGTGCTATTTTGAAAACAGTTTTGACCTTGTGGACTTCCAGAAAGGATCTCAGGAACTCCATCTTGAAGATACAATTAGAGAACTGCTCTTGTAATATGAGAAGAAGCAGGGGTATAGAAAGGGGAAAAATATCAAAAGTACAATGTCTATGTAAAAACCAAGGGAAAAAAATTTCAGAGGGAATAACCATGTCAAAAGGAGCTGTGAGGTCAATACAAAACTGAAAAGTAACCATCCAGTGACAAAAGTCATATTGGAATGGATTGAATAAAAAAATGACAGAACAGAAAATTTGGCCATTTTTCTAAGAAAGATTTTTTTTAAAGATGGACAAAACAAACCCAAGCTAGTTTAAATGCTGGTAGTGTAATAGGGTGGTTTTTAAAAAGGGGGAAAGTTTTAGAATTTTGGTTTTGTTTTAAGTGGGTGGAGCTGAGCAGGGATAAAAAAATGCTGAAGAAAAGAAATCCACCCTATTACAGTAGGAATAATCTAGTACTAGTGTGTGTGGGGGGGAGGAGTCAGCATCTAAGAGGGACAGGTAATTCTGGGTATTTGGAAATGTCAACCTTTTCTCTAATTTCTTCTAAATGAGAGGAAAGCAGGTACTACAATAAAAAACAATTAGGACCCCAGAAAAAAATTCTTAACACTATAGAACACTACCTAGGTCTTAGTTAAAAAAGACCTTTCAGAAACTAGACCCCACAATCTCCCTTCCCAAAACATGAAATAACGGTAACAAGAAAACACTCCAAAAGGGCTATCCAAAGTCATCCCCAATTCTCCTTTACCTAGCCACCTCCCTCTAAAATAGGCTGGAAAACTGTCCAATCTTTCCACCTACTGGCTACATGACTCAGTTCTGGATACTAAGTGGTAGTCTACTGGAAAGTCTACAAAAAGGATTTTATTTTCCTGATAAAAGAGACCACTTTAGCTAAACTCGCCCTCTCTCCTTTCTGGAATGAATATCTGAGGCTGTAGCATCCATTTTGCAAACATGACAAATATAATGAAAAATTTTAGAAGGGTGACAGAGAATAACAGAGGCCTGGTCCTTGAAGTAGCAGCAGTAAAGGCCTAGCTCCAGGGGTCTGTCTCCCTGGTTGAGAGCAAGAGGTTGAGTCTCAGTAATATCAAGCTATCGGCAGTCACTGCAGCACTAATTCCATACCCAGCCAGGGAGCTAGTCTGCACCAAGCAGACCTCTCCCATCTTGCCCAATGTTCTCATCAACAGCGTATTTCAGTTGATTCACTTGTTCTGCTCCTCCTTCCCTCCCTCTATCCTCTCCTCTCTCGCTCAAAATAAATCTTTTATTTATTTAAATTATGGTTAGTTTTTTCCCTTTCAGCTGAAAGCATTCCTAAAAAATACACTGCAATGACCTCACTTCATTGTCAATTAAAAGTATGGATCTCATTGTCTATTATTTTTTGAATAAACATGAAAGTGTCTTTTTGTTAAGATGCACTACCACTCAATTCTACAAATGTGCTTAAATAAAGACAATCTAATCTTTTACTGATTTTGATATATTCATGATAAACAATTTGGAAAATATACATAAGCACCAAAACAACTACCACCAACAACAGATAAACCATGCTAATAGTTTTTTATATAAGGAATTTTCTCTCATTTGCACAACAAACATTGATTTTGAACATATAAAATATCAGATATTGACAGATGAGTAACACAGTTTAGTAATATTTAGTTGGTACAGATTATACGGTTCATACAAGAGAATAAAGCTGACTAGAGTCTTGAATACTCAGTTAAGAAGCTGTATACTAGATTCTAATATAAGTGATCAAATCATGTTAACTGACTTGAAATGGACATAGCTTCTGGCAAAAAACTCATAATCTGGCAGAGCCAACGAGATGTCACAACTAGTCAAAATATATTATTTAATAACAGATATGTTAAACAGTACAAAAGCCAAACGATTCTGTTTACAAGAAACAAGAAATGGCCCAGCAAAGGCAAACTACCACTACAACCTTATTGAGTAACAACAAATTATGAAGACAAATACATCCCTTCAAAACAATCTAAATACTAAAAATCTTATTAAAATTAACAAAGAATAGAACATCAAAATAAAGGGTAATAGTACTCAGAAGCGCTTTATGCAGCTGTTTATTATAGCATTACTTCACAGCAAATAGGCAAACTACCATTACCACCTTATTAAGTAACAACAATTATGCTGAGGAGCAATTATTTTAGAATTTATATCACTGTTTAAAAAATAAACTTGTGTTTAGCATTTACTTGACAAATTGTCTCATTTTAGTCCTGATACTAAATTATAATTTTTATTAAGGCAAATGCTTTGATCAGAGATTTGGTAGTCATTAAGTTACTAAGTGATCACAGCTTCTTTCTGGGATAAAAAACTATTATGGTAGAACATAGAAACTATTTCCAATGGTCTTGAAATGTACACTATGTAGCATTTATCTCTATGGATCTTCAGATTTCAATTTTGCAAACTGGAACATTCATATTCGATTCAGGATTTGAGGGATAAAACCAAACAGGAACAAGTTTACCTGAACTGCAACCATACCTCAGATTTCTTAAGTAAAGTGATCCCTGTTTGATTTTGTACAAATATTTAACATCCAGATGGTTATGAAGGACAGATACCCTTCTAGCAGGTATATGCCTATCTCTGGAATTCTAAATGATGATCTTTATATTGTATTAGGTTTTCTTTAGTGGACTAAAACCCAATTAGAAAAAGAAAGGTATGTGATGGCAGCTTCTTTTTAAAAATTTCAATCTTAAGATAATCAGAATCAGTTCACCATTCACTTGAAAAGGCTAATGTTGTGCTATGGGCAAGAGGAACTTGGCAAAATGATCTAAGTATGTTTATTCTCAAACTTCAATGAAATTAGTACAACAGCTTGCTTTTAGTTCTGGCAAACCTACAGGATACCATGATGATTAGTACCTATTTTACTTTTATGATACAAAAATAGCTACAAAACTAATTTTGTCAAATGATTTTTTTTAAATGTTTTCTGCAGGCTCATTTGACTACTGCATTCGTGGATAGCAAGTTATCTTATTTAAAGCAAATAGACTCTATTTGTATAATTTAAATAATTTCATATTCTTTTATTCATTCAATATGTGATGTTTACAGCACTTCATCAAGCCCTGAATTACAAAACAAAAACAAACCACAGCAAAAATCCACACAAAAAAACCTGTATAAAAGGCTGCAAAACACAGAGAAACACTGTAAGACTTGCCTGATATGGGGGGACACGTATTAAAATCACTGACTACATGAGTAGTCTGTGGAAAAAGTCTTAACAAAGGATTGAAAACTGAACTTAGATGAAAATCAAAATGCTTAAAAATTACTTTCTACCTAAGCATTGCTTATACTTGCATCATAACATCATAAACTACAATACTTATTCGTTAAAATTTTATTGACTAGAAGACTGTATAAGACATTTTAAAATTGTGCAGTACATAATTTTAAATAAGCATGAGTAGTATCCAGTAAAATGAACAAAAAAGGCGATTTTATCAAGACTTTTTAGTTTCACTCCTTCCAGAGGCCCCCACAAATTCCCAAACTTTGAAAATAAAATTCATTTAAAAAATCTGAAGAAAAATGAAACCTCAGAAAAATTAAGAACATATACTATATGTGAGAAATTAACTTTTAAAATAATGAACTTAATGATTTCCATGTCTTACGGCTATATCACTTAGCTGTAATACATTTTTGCTTATACTCTGAAAAGTATATTTACCTAAAGGTCAACTAAAATGTTCATTACTGATTCACAACTCCATCTCCTATTTATTATTCTTAACATGGTCATTTAACTTATTTATATACATCACTAAGGAAATTTACACAATTATATAACCATTGAAATTCTTTATAGTAACTTTACACAAAGGTAACAACCTAGAATAAATTTGTGCTTCCTGTGGCAATTATTTTTCAGTTTTAGTTCTTACCTAGTATTTGATATCATTTTGGGGCTTCATCAGAAGGCTGCCTTCTAACCTAACCTTAATACATTTTGTGAACCTCAAGTTCTAGCATTACAACAAATGAATCTTAGTGAGGGATACTTAAAGACTTGTACAAACACATACAAAAAAGCTGGAGAAATAACACAGTCTTCATCCAGGTCTAAAAGGAAAAGTTTTGATGTGTCAACCAGTGTTGAAGCTGAGTAATCATAAAAACTATGAGAAACTAGTAGCCTCATGTTTGCCAACTAACAATCCAACCCTTGCAAATTTCCTTTGGTTTCATGTAAAATATTTCATTGTAAAGGAAAAGGATGAATACTTCTGTGCTTAATTTCTCCACCTCCCCATGTCATTTATAGCAAGAGTATCTTGTGAAAGTCTGTAACAAAGCATTAACCTGACACTGTTCACACAATAGTAGTAGGCAGTGGTTAGGAACCTAAATGTCTTGTTTGCCAAAAGCCTACTAAGAAACATGGAGCCATAACGCTCATTTTCTAAAGTTAAACTATAGAAACATCTGCATATAAACTATGAACAAGTTTAACAGTCATATAGGCCAATGTTTTTAATCATCCATGCCTCATCTGCTCTGACCTGTTCGTCCAACTTCCAAACTAAATATGTTAAATATGTAAAGTCATTAGAGGAAAAAGTTAACCTTAAAATTTTTACTATGACAGCAATGTAGAAAAAGGTCTGCCACATGGCATCACCAAGAAAGATGAAGCTATTTTTAAAGCACAATTCACGGTTTTGTATACATATTTTATCGATTTTTTAATCTCCTTGGCTTGGAAAAGCTATTTACAGAAGGCTTTCAATATCAGAGACAGATCTCAAAAAAAAAAAAACCAACAAAAAACAACAATTTTACATCGTGGTCTGACACTGATCAGCCAATTAGTTATGTAATGTTATACTACAAAGGAACAATATCTCACAATTCTTGGGATCAGCAAAACAATTTCCTTCAAGGTAGATCCTATTGGAAAAGTAGGAACTACTACCAACAAAAAATCTAGTTTACACATCAAATTTTATCTTTTCTTTACAAGTTTACGTTAGCCAATACTTTGACGTACTCACAAAAAGTCTTAGATTCAGTCCTAGACTGTAACCCCCTAAAACCCAAGAGTGAGATTATGCGTATTTCTAAGATTTATTTGATTTAATCTTGATTTAATTGGCTAGATCTGGTAGATTAAGCAAAACTGATAATCCAATTACAAAAGAAAACATTTCTTTTTACAGTTCTCGATTCGCTATTTGTAATTGTTAAAACGTAAAAATTCACCATCAAAAAGGTGGGGGGGTAAAGGTATTATTTATAGTCCCCTCCCCCTCATAGCATGGGAAACAAGATTCCATACATACGTAGTAATGTTTCTTTAAAACTAAGTATTTTTACTAGTCAAAGTACCGTTAAGGCTGACCGCATAACTTAATTTTCTTAAAGGAACTTTAACTTACATATTTAATGAATGGTATATTTGGGAGTAGCCAAAATATCAACAGCATCAACAACAGTTACCGCACACACACATAAACACAAGCAAACAAGCACTAAACTTGCTCCCCGACAGTTCCTCCAGCGCCCCAGGTGGGGGAGTGTCCCAGACCGAGACCAGGCGCCTCCAGTCTCCCAGCAGTGAATACCGGGGGGGGGGGGGGGGGGATTCCGGGAACACCCGCGGAGCGGCGCNGGGGGGGGGGGATTCCGGGAACACCCGCGGAGCTGCGCAGTCTCCCTCCTCCGGGTTATTCGAACAGGCCAGTCTCTCCGGGAGGGTTGAGAACAACATTGTTCCCTCTGAATTCTGCATCCCGCCACTTCCCTTAATTCCAGGCCCATTCGGGCCCCAAGGAGCTAGTCGGGGGATCCGGGGGTGGGTGGGTGCATGGGGCGGGGGTCACTCACCGCGATCATGACCGTGTCTTCTCCCTGAAACTTGGCGACGTACTTGTCGCCGCGGTTCACCTCAGACTCATTGAGAGGTCTGAAGCGACACATCACTTTTATGTTGCACTCAGCAGGGTCCGCCATCTTCCTCGCTGCCGGGGTCGGAGGCCGGGAGCCACTCCCCGCCGCTTAGTTTTAGAGGAAGCGGGTGCGAACCGAGGGTCTGGAGTCGCGCAGGCCGAGGGGGTCAGCAGTTCGCCGCCTCGAGCTTCCCTCAGCTAACGCCACGAGGGAACCCGGACTCGAAGCACCGGCGCCGGCAACCCTCGCCCTGAGGCTCACTTCCGATCCATCATGGCAGCCATGGCGGCACCGGCACCGGTGGAGCGTCCCCGGCGCCTCAAGCTTTCCCCTCACCGGCCTGGGCTAGCTGCGGGGCAGAGGGGATTTTGGGCACCCGGCGGTGGCACCTTCCTTCTTCCTCGGAAACAGTGGGCTGGGCCCACCGGGCTGTGGGTTACCCGAGTTGCCGGTCGCCGCCCGAGCGCTCCTGGGGCCGCAGACGGGCAACTGGGCGGCTGGATGGGCGGCGCGGAGGAGCGCGGCGCAGGCGCAGAGGGCCCGGCACCTTCACGACCAATCCGCGTCCGCGTCCGCGTCTGCGGTGCGGGCGACACTTCTCACCCGGGGGTCGCAGGTTCAACTTTACTGGGCGCTCCACGACTGAAGTACTTTTGGACGCCAGCAGCCGATTCTAGCTGCGGTCCAGCCGCAGAAATCCCCTACAACTACGGCAGACGGTCTGCCTTAGTTATAAATGTTTTACATTGTAGTTTGTTATATTGTATAAGTGTTTGTTTTCTGTACAGTCTGGAGATAAAATTAATTCATTGTCCACCTTTTAAGAGCGCTTTGCCCGAATAAAGGGTGGGGCGTGGCTCTGGTTTAAGCAGTTGCTCTTTTCCTGAGAGAGTGGATTGGGGAAACAGGATGAGAAAGAATAAAGGAAATGTGTGTTCTAAGGCTTGAAGAAGGTTGCTGAAGAAATGTGCAGCATTAGGGCGGAGGTGGCAGACGGCTCTTAGTGATTTCGGAAGTCCTAATTCCCGATAATAAAGACATGAAACTCGCCAGTCTCGACATTGGAAGAAGTGTAAAGATGTCTTGAAAGGCACGGGTAAATTTGTGGATTATGAGCCTACATCACTCCATAGTTGATTTCACCGCCTATTTTTAGAAAATGAATACCATAAAGGCGCTGTAAGTGGAAGAGACTCTGAGGTGCTGTGGAAGAACTGCAAAAACAATTAGGAACAACTCCTCTGGCTCCCAGTATTTAGTTATAACATGAAGGATCGGACTGTGAATATCTCCAGTGCCCTCTGTCCTCACACAATGTTGCTGTTACTTTTGGAAATGAAGCTATACTCTAACAGATTAAAGTTTATTTATTTACTGCAGTAAGGGAGAACTCACACCAGAGGAACAGTGGGTCTCACAGATCAAAAGAGTTGTTATATGGCTTTGGTTCAAGTGTGGACTTGAGATAAAATTTAAGTGAAACAGCTGCGACATCAGCTCTGGACGACCAAGGTGCTATTTCATTAGAATCCCAGTTAAAATGGAGGTGGAATATTGTCTTCAGAAACTCCTCAGCACCAGTCAAGTCTGCTTTGCTTTCCTCCCAGAGAGAGTGGATGTCTTATTAGTTTTGATATAATTTCAAACAGTAGTTTCTGATAGTCTGTTATTTCAGAGAATAAAGTTTTCAGTGATTAAAAAAGCAATCGTCGGGCCTCCCTGGTGGTGCAGTGGGTTAAGCAACGCACTATGAAGCAAAACGCAGCCACTGCAGCACGAGTTCTATCCATGCCCCTGGCCAGGGAGGGGACCCACATGGCTTAGCAGACCTCTCCTGTTTAGCCCGCTGCTCCCCTCAGCAGTGTGTTTCAGTCAGTCTGCCTGTTCTGCTCCCCACTCTGTCTCTGGTGAATCCTCTCACCTCCCTAGACTCTGGCCTGTACCCCAGCTCTTGTGTGCATAAATAAAATCTTTAAAAAAAAAAAAAAGCAATAGTCACTCAAAGAAGCAAGTTTTGGAAGGTGGGCCACTAGTTGTCAAAGTTTGCATCAGGATCTCACGAAGGTTCTGTCCTCAGCCTTCTGTTCTTTTCTCTCTGGGCTCACTTCAACAATTGCTGGAAATTCTTATTACAACCTTGATCTTTTCACCTGTGATACATTCTCATCTCTTCAGTGGTTTTATAGTCTACCTTGTTTAAGATACTCTACCTTAACTTCAAAGGTTGCTCAAATATAACATTTCAGAGATGAAATTAATTATCTTCTACTCCCACCAATACTTGATTCATTACTCAACTTTCCACCTTTGATGTCTAATATCAGCATTCTCCTGTACTCCCCTGTTACAAACGCTCCAATCACCTGTGACTCCACTATGTCCTTCATCCCTATACATGGAGAGGAGAAACATAATAGTACCTAATTCAGCTTCCATTTGTTTCTCAGAAAATCTGAAGAACAATTGATCTTCAGTGATTGAACAGTGATTTTCAAATTCTACTTCATGGAAAAGAGGTTCCAAATAGTTCATTAAGGAGATTTCATGGTTGTGGAGAGGAAACAGAGGTGGATTGAAGGGCCAAGGGATGAAACTGTGGGAAATTGATGCTCGAATCACTCCTGTTGCTTTTCGACTTTCTCCTCTTCCTCCTACACAATAAATTCTGGAAACTCAGACTTTGTGAAAACAGAATCCAGAAAGGGAAGTAGCTGCAAGAGTCTTCTGCTTTCAGATGTGACATACACATTTCTCTGGACAAGGGTTCACAAAGAATCTAACTCTGCACAGGACCAGGAAGAAGAAAATGCTATGTGAAAAAATATTTCTGAAAATTGTCCTGTCAGATTAGTGAGGAATATCAGGCAATAGTTCTTAAGAAATACTTCCACAGGGAAACAAAGGGATTGACAAAACAAACAAACAAAAATGGTTAATCCTAGCTTCTCTTCCAAATACAAAAACATACAATGTTAGCAGTGAAGGAGTAAACATACTTGGGAGTAGAGTTTAAGACCCATTAACAAAAAAAAAAAAAAAAAAAAAAGACCCATTAACATAACTTTTTCTTATGAGAATGTGAATGGTACTTTCACCAATACAAATTTGGAACAAATTTCCACTGTGGAATTTAGCTTTTAAAAATAGTACTCCAATGCACCATTCCAACATGGATTCATACCTTTCTTCTTAAATCTGGCTGGCCCTGTGAATTCAATTATAACCAGTTTAAAGTGGCAGAAGCATGACACTGCATACTATCTGAGATTAGGTGAGAAGAAATATTGTTGCTTCTTCTCCTTTGATCTTTCTGAGGGCTCTGAACCACAATATAAGCAGACCAACTACCCTGAGAACATCATGCTGGAAGACTATGTGTATGTTAGCTGTTCTTCAATAGTCCCAGCTGATCCCAGTTTCCTGACTAACCCAGGCACCAGACTTGTAAGGGAAGGCACCAAAAACTGTTCAGCTGAATACCCAGTAAGTAATGTCAACTGATGTCTTTGGAGCAGAAGAATCATCCTGCTGAAATCTGCAGGTTATTGCATTCATTAAGTTACTCAGTTTTGAGTAATTTTTTAAAAAGATTTATTTATGCATTCAAGAGCTGGGGCTACAGGCCAGAGTCTAGGGAGGTGAGAGGATTCACCAGAGACAGAGTGGGGAGCAGAACAGGCAGACTGACTGAAACACACTGCTGAGGGGAGCAGCAGGCAAGGCAGGAGAGGTCTGCTAAGCCATGTGGGTCCCTGGCCGGAGGCAGGGATCAAACTCGTGCTGCAGTGACTGCAGTGCATTGCTTAACCCACTGCACCACCAGGGAGGCCCAGTTTTGAGTAATTTTTTAATGTAACAGTAGATGCCTTGAATAATCACTCCCAACTTGAAATTTAAATTTCCTGGAAATAAATTTGTAGAATGTTATTTGTGTAATATAGGTATACTTAGACTGAATTTTTTGTGATTAGTTGTAAATACTTGGAGGGGGTCTAAGATCATAATCACAGTTTATAACTACTGTAAGAAAATTTATATTTAATGTGAAATGATTTTTAAATGTGTATTTAGAATAGGAAATTATAGTATGTGTCTTTTTCAAATGGGTACAAGAGACACTTGTTCCTACCATTTCCACTACCCCTTCCTAATTTAAGGCTTTACTTCTTTGTTCCTAGATGACTGCAATAACTCACAGCCTCTTTCCCATTTGATCATTCAGTAAATATTTGTGGAGTGCCAGCTGTCAGCTGGACACTGAGACAAGTCCTAGGGATATGATAGTGAAAAAGACTAAACAATTTGCTCCCATGTCCACTATTTTCCATACAATTTTCAGGTTAGATTTCCTAAAACATTGCTTTCATTATATCGTTTAAACAACTCCCTTTTATTTTCTCAATTTCAAATTCCTCTATTTAGATCCAAGACTGTCTATCATTGGACTTCCCCATATCTAAGTAGGATTTCCCATTGCTCCACAAATTTCTTGACTCACTACTGGCCTTTTCCCTGTCTTCCCTTTTAATTTTCTAATTTTCAAGGTCATGCTACTCCTACCCTGAATATCTCTGCTTTATGTCCATCCAAATCCCATTTTCACAAGAAAATCATTCCACACGACAGACAGAAAACCCTGCACTCTGTATAATGCCATGATTTTAAAGAAAATTTTACTAAAAATATATAAGCATATATTTATAAGAATAACACCAGTTCACAGTTTATTTATTTATTAAGATTTAATTATATATGCATAAAATAGCATGTCTGGTGCAGGTCAGACAGCGGCAGCAGCGGCGGTGGTGGTGGAAGATTCACCAGAGACAGAGTGGGGAGCAGAACAGGCAGATCTACTGAAATACACTGCTGAGGGGAGCAGTGGGCTCCACAGGGGAGGTCTGCTGCACCTTGTGGGTCAGCTCCCTGGCTGGGGATTGAACTGAAGCTGCAGTGGCTGCAGATAGTTTCCTAGTGTTGCAACTTAATCCCTTATGCTACCAGGGAGGCCCAAGTGCATAGTTTAAAAAGCAGAATTGAAACCAGGAGAAACAGAAGCTCTTGCTCCTTCCTCTGTAAATCTTGTTTCTATTCTTCAGGACAATTACTTTAATTCTTTGAGCTATTTCTTCTGGTCTTTATCTCCATATCCCAAATGACATTCTTGTACTACTGTTTCTTGATTTAGTAATTCTTACTTTTTATTAAATGACGTTATGTCTCTTTTATACTGCTTCTCAACTAAATTAACACACATTTTATTTTCCTTATCTTTCCAGTGTATATCCCTATTTTTTTTAAAGATTTATTTATTTATGCATACAAGAGCTGGGGTACAGGCCAGAGTTGCGGGAGGTGACAGAATTCACCAGAAACAGAGCAGGGAGCAGAACAGGCAGATTGACTGAAATACACTGCTGAGGGGAGCAGTGGGCGAGGCAGGAGAGGTCTGCTGTGCCATGTGGGTCCCTCCCTGGCCAGCGATCATTTGCTTCACAGTGTGGTGCTTAACCCTCTGTGCTACCAGGGAGTCCCTATCCCTCTTTTTTAGTTAAATTAGGATACAGTCTTTACAGTCTAGGTAATTATCATTCACAGTTTAGTCAAGTGATGCCTATCTTGTACATTGTTTATCCTGTATAATTTTTTTTCCTGGAGTTAATAATTGCCTCATTCTAATGGCCCAGTTGTTTACTATTACCATATCCCATATCTCTACTGCTCCCCTCAGCAGTGTATTTCTGTTTGGTTGGGCGCCGCACTGTGAAGCATCCACTGCACAGAAGCGTGAGTTCGATCCACAGCCAGAGAGGAGACCCACATGGTGCAGCAGACCTCTCCTGCTTCCCCCGCTGCTCCCCTCAGCAGTGTATTTCAGCCAATCTGCCTGTTTTGCTCCCCACTCTGCCTCTGGTGAATCCTCTCACCTCCCACGACTCTGGCCTGTACCTCGGTTCTTGTAAGCATAAATAAATAAATCTTTAAAAAAATTTTTTTCCTTCAAATGTGTGGTGGCCCTTGGTGTTCTAACATACTTAATTGAAAAGCCAAACACATATTGGAATCTTTGTGTATGTAAGGTTTATAGACTGATAGGTTTTACCACTGTGTGATTGTGCAAAAAGCTAGCAATTTTATTAGGGAAATTCTAAATGTCACTTTGGGTAGATATTAATTTGGACTCGTTAGTTTCCCCAGAGAGGAAATCTATAATTTCTTGTGACATGAGCATACTTGTGACTGTCAGTTTTCTTCATGATACATAGGATTGGATGATTTCAACATTTAGTTTATAAACTTTTGTTTAATCTCCCTGTTATCACTGAGGCAACGCACCCATCTCTTCAACTCTGTCTGGTATTTCTGAGTCTACAGCTTTGTCTGGCTCCTCTATCCAGAGAGTGAGACTTTTTACTTAGGCAGTGCGGGGGGAGCAGGCAATCTTCTTGTATTTTGGTTTGGGGAGACAGTTCACTATAAGAACTTCCTATTATATCTCCTTATTATCAGCTTTATCCTGTAACTCTGCCTCCTGATGTCTACACTTCCTCAGTCTTCTAGTATTCTTTGTGGATAATTGACTTACTTCTTGGCTTTCTGCCCTCCAAGCTTAGGTTTTAGCATTCTCCAGATTATGTAGGCAGTTACACATTTCCAATATTTTACTGAAATCTTGTTTTCTAGTTTCCTTTATACTTGTGGCGTTAGCACTTTTGGAGTGTCAGGGGCATCAAAAATAAATGTGCATACTCAACCTACTATATTTAATTGGCCACCATTAATTAGCCGCTAGCTGTTTAAGTATGTTATAACCCTAAGAGTATAATAAGTTCCTTGAGGGCAGTAACTGCATAATTTTGTTCTCACAATGTTTAGTGTTCAGGGTCTCATAAGTGCCAATAAAACTTGTACGGATTGAAAATGCAATTTGGTGAGCTCATGTCAATGTGAATAATTACCCAATGAGGAGGTCTTAATCTAGTGTGGGAGGTTAAAATAAGTATAAATCTCAGGGACAGCTTTTATTAAAGCAGTTCCACAAGAACACAAAGAATGAATATTTGGGGGGACTTCTTCACATGATATCAGCGATGACAGTCAAGATCTTTTATAACAATTGTCAGAATATTTGGCTGGATATGCCATGGTTTGACCAGGTACATTCTGGTCTGTCTTTAGTTTCCAAGCTTTCATTATTATTCATCAAGTCACTCCAAATTAACACTTAATTGTTTATAAAGACATTGCACAAAATTGAGAGAGTAGAAACTGAAGAGTCTTTCTTCATATATTCTGTGATTTGGCAAACTAGTTAATTTAATTTTTAAAAAGAAAGTATTGTATGTATTCTATGATTTTTTATTTTTTCAAACTGTTTTAGATTAGCATATATGTACTTTTAAATCTATACTTTTATGATTAAGTACACTGACCAACAGGAAAACCAGTAGGAATTTTTTTCCAGCTATCCATTAACTCAAAGAAAATTAACAGGGCTATTCTAATCTATAATGACATAAAAATAGTTATCCTTAATCCTACAAAAGAATGTTGCATGTGTCCTAAGTTGGATGTGATGATGAAAGTCTCTGGAAAGAAATTTACTTGCAAGGGGTTAACTGGAGCGTGCTCCAGACAATACTGTTTGCAAAGGAAATAAAGGAAGTATAGTTAAGTAAGAAATCGAACTCTGGTGAAGTTGCAACAGAAAACTGATCTGGTTTTATGTGAAAGAATACTGTTGAGCAGGAATTGATACAAAGGGCTAGTCATAGGATGCTGCCTGCCCCTGGGAAAATGGCATAATGTTAGGTGAGGGAGCTTCCTTCCACAGAGAGCAATTCCCAGGAAGGCTGTAAATCACCATCAGCTTCTTTAATAAACGGGAGACTTGGGAGCTAAGGAGGTATAACACAACATCCACTATGCCAGTGTTGCAGGACACTTATTAATAGTCTTTATTGTCTATTTCTGCAAAGTCTTGAAATTAATATATTGAGGATAATGTGCCTTTCATAAGCTATTTTGTTGTCCTTTATCAAATCAAAAGAAAACCACGTCCAAATAGCTGAATTGAAAGGCAAACAACATGAAATTCATTTCCAGTGAACACTTTCCTAAAGTTCAAGTACTTCCAGATTTTCTTTTTTTTTTTTTTTAAGATTTATTTATTTATGCATACAAGCACTGGGGTACAGGCCAGAGGTGTGGGGGGTGAGAGGATTCACCACAGAGAGCAGGGAGCAGAACAGGCAGATCAACAGAAGCACACTGCTGAGGGGAGCAGCGGGCACAGCAGGAGAGGTCTGATGCGCCATGTGGGTCCCCCCACTGGCCGGCAGCAGGGATCGAACTCGTGCTGCAGTGGCTGCTGTTTGCTTCATAGTGCGTTGCTTAACCCACTGCGCCACCAGGGGAGGCCCCTTCCAGATTTCCTAACAGGTAGGCATAATAAACTTCTTCTAAGTGTGTTTCTTAATGTCAAAGAACCTTTGGAACCTTGAACTTTGATGTGTCACTGCAGCCTCCTTCCTTTTCAGTTCTCTTCATTACTGTCACTCCACAAGATTAAAAGTTAGGACAAAGCTTATTTAGAAAGGGAATAAAATTTTTACTCTTAGTTTGTAGGCACTGAAGTATGTTGATTATTAGGAAAATAGTCTGATATTTTATGATAGGCATCTTAGTTATACCTAGGATTAAAGAAATTCTTTAAGCTGAGAGGTGAAGCTTCTTTCATCCTAATCCTAATCATGTTGTAACATGTCTATTCTAGTTAAGTCTTTACAGGAGCCTACTACCTTAATCAGGACAAGTGTAACCTCACCACTGGATTTCAGCTATACAAATATGTAAAGTAATTAAGTTATTTACTATGGCAAGGTGTATAAACACAAGCTTTATAAGGATTTTCGACTTTTTCTAGATCCTGGAACTGTAAATACGGGTAGCAATTAAATAGTACTGGCAGTAAACTAGTGTTTTAATAGCTTCTTTGCTATATGAACCCTTTATTCACTACATTAAAATGGATGTGATTGTTCCATGCTTTGAAAAGTGATTTGTACTCAGCACATTTGCAGTTGGTAATTCTAATGCTCATGAGAATAAAGAGCTGCCTTTTTTATTGATGAGTGAGGAAACCACTAGAAGGAAAGTGTGTTGGTTCATTCAAATGAGCCATAAAAATAGAGATTTTAAGTAAGAGGAACCTTTATTATTAAGCATTTCTTTTCTGCCAACACTTCATCTTCTTATTTGAAAAATATTTCGATTTATGTATTAAAATAAAGGGATGCATTACTATGCTATATATTAGGTACAGTAAGCACAGACAAAATGAACTAGTCTTTCTGTGGGACGCATACACTTTTTATATTAGCTATCTATGTAATACAGAGTCTATGTAACACATAGTAATATGTAGACTATTTGCCAAGTTTCATTTTACTTTATGTGTTCTTGAGGAAAACCAGATATATCAAGCATTTTTATTTGTATTATCCCAGTGGCTTTTAAGACTTAGTAATCTTATAAAAAAGTAGACTATACTAAAATGTAAATAGTAATGTTTATGATAAAGTGGAACAAAAACACATCTTGATTGATTTAAGTATAAATGGAAACTCTAAGTAGGGTATCTATAATTCACACACAACTTTTCCATTTCATCACTGGTGTGCTGAGGATAAGCACATGACTTACCAGCATCAGAGTACAATGTGTGTCCTGACTACAAAATCTTCAAATCAATATGCATAAGTAGTTCAAGGTGTCTTTTGCCAAATTTCAATCACTGAAATAACTTCCTCAGCTTTTTCAGGGATATAAGGGAAAATGTGTGTAAGATTTGGAGAAGCTTATAATATAATTTGTTTCCTATCTCTTTAGCACTCACACACTCTATAGAGAAGGATATGTAACATATATACATATACCTATAATACACATATCTGTGATACATATTTTATGTGTATATTATCTGTTACTAAGGATCAATTATTTATTTCTACATTATTATTTCCTCCCTGACCTCCTATTTAACATCCTATTCCCCATCCCACTTGTCATAGCCAAGAGCAAACAGCCACAAGTTCTGTTCCTTTAAGTTTTGAAAGGAGCTCTGTTAGCTATTGAATGATGTCTAAAACAAACTGGTAAGACTCATCATTGAATTTACTTGTGTGCCGTCAAGAGAGTTTACTTGTGTGCAGTCAGGAGTAAGTGTGACAGTTGCTTTAGCTCAACTGAGTAGTAACAGGGAAGAAGCTAGACAAGTTACTCAGCTACCTGGATCTTAATTGCCAACTGTTGGCAAGAGCACAAATCCCAGGAATCCTGCAATTCACAGTATATCTTTCAATACGGAAATCTTTATCCACATATGCTTCATTCAAAAAAATATTTATTGACTACCTGTAGGCCTGGGGTTGGTTACAGGAGAGAAAAAAAATAGACTTGTAGCAGCTCAGTGGAAAAGTTTAGACTATGGGGCTAACTGAGTTAAGAATCTAAATTTTTTTTTTGTGGTCTTCTTTTCACACCACCATGTGTTAAATATTTAGTTATTTCCACTACTTTATATTACATGAAGATCCCCTATGTTCATGGGTATATTTCTGAGCTCTATATGGTTAAGAATTCCACTGATTTATTTGTATATTTATTTACCTTTAACTTGAAATTTACAGCAAATTCTTAAAAATAAAAATAGGATTTTAAATTTACAGCAAAGTTGAAAGAATTTTATAGTGAACCTCTGCATACTTACCACCTAGATTCTGTATCCAATACAATTTCATTATACTTTATCAGGCATCTATCCAGCTCTCCATTACTCAATTTGTTCATCTCACCTTTTGGTACATTTCTAATTAAATTGCAGACATTGGTATACTTTTCCCTAAATACAACATTGCATTTTAAAAATTATTGTTATTTTATAGTAGGTTTTCAATGTCACTGTTTTAACAACTGATTTTTTTCAATTATATATGTCAGGAATTTTTATAATTTCCTACTAAAAATAAGAAAAATGAAAGGAGTTGACACCTCAAAGACTTCCTTACTCAAGGGTAAGTGGAATTTATGCTCATCTCATATCTGGGCTGCTGATTCTAGACCAAGTGGAGGTTGGGGGAATTTAGATTACTTTACCCTGATTATCTGGTACCTTAGAGCTTCAAAACTGTGAGATGCTTGTAAAGATTCAACTTCATGTTGCAAGAGGAGGTGGCTTAAATTTATCTCTGAGAGAAAATTTTCCTGTTCCCATCGCTTTTGAAACATACATTATGGACTTTTTGGTAAAGAATGACCCCAGTTTGTAAGAAAATTATTCAAGAAAATGAGGAATTATAAGATTCTGAGTAATTTTTTCAATTTTCTTCACTGTGGGAGTTATATCTCTGCAAATTATGATTTCTTTAGGATAATAAATATGGTTCTACTGTTTGTCTTGGAAAGTTACTGTATTCATGCGTATGTGTAGTGTTTCTTTGTGTTCATGTTTAAACTAAGATCAAAATACCTGACACATAAAAAGTTCTCATAAAAGTTAATTATTATTAATAATAAAAGTGCAGCAGTATTATTGTTCATACAGAATGGAGGGTCAAACTATTCATATTTTGGCAGAAAAGGAAGTGAGCTTTTATAAAGTTGAAACGTTAGATGTATCTGAGATACAGATTATTAGAAAACATCATTGCTTTATCCACTAATTATTGTGGTTATTAAATTTTCCATAGAAACAAATGCTAGCTAGTGGGAAATCATTGAGTAAGGATTTCTGCTCAAGACAGGGGGACAAAGGAAAGCTTTGACAGATGAGAGAGTGCTGGGAGTCACAAAGGTGATAGGAAAGCATAATTTTTCTTGTTTTTGGTAACCTTAATCATTCTTCTCATGCCTTTTTGTTTTTATTTTTAATTGTGATCTACCAAACCCTCTACTAGCCCATCTTACCTGTTTTAGTTTGCTAGGGTTTCTATAACAAAATACCACACACTGGGAAGTTTAAACAACAGAATTGGTAGAACGAAGTAGTGGGATGAATTCCTATGATTGTTACCTGACATTTTGTCCCATTTAAGTGTCCATATGCATCCCTTACATTGCACAAGACTAAGAAAATGACAACAGAAGCTAAAACCATACAAAATGATTTTAATAATCCATGGGGAAAAGTTGTTTCATTTTCTTAAAATATTTAGTCAAATTTTGTACCTCTATTAGAAATAGAGATATAAAAAATGGAAGATATCATAAGACTAATTTAGCACATGACAATTTAACATGTCAGAAATATTAAAATTAAAGTGTTTTATAAACAAATTGATTGATTAAGAAAACTTTGGCTAGTGCTTGTCTTCTTGTCGTATTACTAGTAGTATGGGAGCAAGCAATTTCACTATGCCTTGGTGAATGTCATTTTCTTTGTGCAGTGTCTTCGTGAATCCCTTTAGAATGAGTTTTTGCCAACCTCACTTCCTCTGGGATACCTTTATCCTTTTCATCACGATCCCTTTCCTCATTTTTGTTGAGGCACTAATGACATGGTCTCCACTGTCAGCTATTTCTGCTATAACTCATATGTGCTCTTTCTAGCGTTCCCACTTTTTCTTTCATTGCTGTAATTTCACCTCTAGTTGATTTGTTCCTTCTTATTCTTTTTTTAAAATGCTCTGTGAGTTTACCATTGGGAGACAAAGAAGCTGTGTCTGTGTGCATGAACAGAGTAACAGATATACACATCTGCTATTTGTGTAATAACTTGTAGACTGAAGATCTCGTTGCAGGTAGTTTTTGCAATAATTCCCTATGTAAGGTATGGTGACTGAAATTTAAATCCTGTTGTTGAAGGACCACTGTTGTTTATCTAAACATTGGTAACTGAAATTCATACATATAGGAACCGTGCAAAGGCTGCTATATATACTTCTATTGGAAAAACTTCCTTCTTAGATAAAGCTTGTTTAGCCACTCTATGAGGTGTTTTGGAAACCTCAGAGTGAAATATTAAGCACTATGTCATGGAATGTAAATAGATACCATTTAGGAAGGTCTAAAATCTAAAGGATTATACAGATCCTAATATATTGCTGGGTGCTTAGAAAACAAGATAATTTATTCTACAGAACTGTTAGATAGTCATTGTCATTGACACTCTTTTTCTAGGATCTACCTGAGAATCAGTGATTATATATGACACAAACAGGAACACCCAAGATATTATTAACGGCCAGAAGAATGGAAAATGCTTATCATTAGAACACTGCATTTAAAGAACCATGTATGAAATAGTTTTTTCTTTGTTAATATTAAATATTAATTTCTTTGTAAATATTTAATATTGAATATAGCATCTCGTTTGGAGTGATGTTAATTATCTCTTCTCTATGGGTGAAGTTTTAATAAGTAAAGTAATATAGTAAAGTAATAATTATTACTGTAAATAAAAATAATAAAAATAAAAATATAACAGTTGGGTCCCTAGGTATTTAGGAGACATAGAATTAAGTAGTCTTTCTGTTTCTGTTCCCAAACTTGGTATTAATATTCCCTGCATTTGATTCCTGCCTCCACTCTAGCCTCTTCTTCGGGTCTCCTCTTTATGCAATGAGTGACATTGTCCTGGATAATGCAATTGATAGCAAGAGGGGCAAGGGCCAAGTTTTTTCTACCTGTGTCACTAATGCACCTTTTATCATGAGCAGGAACTCAGCCTCCTGAGCAGAGGGAAATGGCAGCAAGAAGTTTAAAGGTAACAACAGAAGGGTCTATTCTCCAGAGTGATCCACACTGGGAAGCTCTGTAGCAACGTTACTGAGGGTGAGGTCATCTCCCTGAGGTGGCTCTTTGGTAAAAGGAAAAACTAAACCTGCATCGAGGTGAACACAGAGGAGGCCGTCAACACCATGGTGACTACTACACCCCCATGACACACGTGCCGTGTGACCTTGCAGTTCTTCAATCACATGATGCTTGAGACCAACAGCTCCCCAACCAGACACAGATCCAGGCATCCTTGCAGGCATTAGCTCAGTCCACTAAGGAAACATGGCCCTGGCCTCCTCAGTTACTGAGGTGGATGCTCTCATGGTGACAAATGGCCAGAGCCCAGTGCTCAGCATCATTGTGGAGAAATTCACTGCACGGTGACCCTGGATATGCTGCATCAGATCTCCAAATTTGGCACAGTTCTGAAAATTATTACTTTCACCAAGAACAACAAGTTCCAGGCACTGAGTTCCCAGACCCTGTGAGCACCTAGCATGCCAAGTTGTTGCTGGACATGCAGAATAGCTACAGTGCATACTGATATTAATAGGTCAACTTGTCCTACGGGTAACGCCTTCTGAGCTCAGACAACAGAGTACAAGTTGAAGCTGGAAAAGCAAAAGAGGCAAGAACCCACATGTGTTTAATTATAAGTCAATCAAGGCTATTTAACTCCAGTGCTAGTTCCTAGTGAGCCCTCATTCAGGAAGTCAGGTTCATGGCATCTGGGAGTTGTAATCCTTGGTGCCTGAGGTCTCTTCAGTGTGGAGACTGAGGTGGTCTATTCTGGACCACATTCACAGTCTCAGAGTTTTCTCTTTTTTGTTCCTCTAACATGACCACTGTATAAATTAAATATTAAATTCTTTTTTCCTTGCATGTGACCACTGGGGTGAATAATTCATTCTATCCTTTCTTTGGTCTTTTTTTAAAAAAATATTTATTTATCCATACAAGAATTGGGGTATAGGCCATAGGTGCAGGGGGTGAAAGGATCCACCAGAGACAGAGTGGGGAGCAGAACAGGCAGACTGACTGAAATACACTGCTGAGAGGAGCAATGGGCGAAGAAAGAGAGGTCTGCTTAGCCTTGTAGGTCACCTCTCCGGCGGGGGATTGAACTCCAGCTACAGTGGCTGTGGATGCTTCACAGTGTGGTGCTTAACCCCATGCACCACCAGGGTGGCCCTTTTGTACAGGCCTATCACTTTTTGGGACTTTTCCATAGTACTTTGTAGTCACCATATTTACTCACAAAGATAGTAGAAGTATATATCCATTCTCTATAAATAGGCATAAACTTAATAAAAGAACAAACACATTCTCTCTTTTAATTATTAAACTCAATATAAATAAAACACATCTTATAGTTATTGGTATTTTATGCTATAATTACCTGTTGCATAATTTATGTTGGTACTTCTTTTAGAACATCATAAACTCATGGCTTTTCATAGATACAACTTGTCCTAATTAACTATATGAACAGTAACATTTAGTATTCATTTAGGCACCGTTTCATAGTGAGAGTCTGTTTAAGCAAGTTGTTTTGCCCTTTAGACCTGTTTCTGGCATTCTTTAAAGGGTTTCTTGCTTTTTGGCAAGACATGATGTACCCAAACCATCTTAATTTTTCTTGCCCTGAGACATGGATTCAGGTCCCCTTCAGGGGTCCTTTCTTCTTCCAGAAGAAAAAAGTTTAGGGACAAAAAGTGGTGATAAGTGAATGGACACTGTTGCTGTGAGGCCAAATTTAATTGTGATAGAACTAGAAAACATCTTTTTTTGAAGCCAAAAGTTCATACTGATTTTCTCATTTTAATATATGTGACTACACTTTACTATTCTTTCAGTAAAAGTCACTTCTTTTTTTTTTCTACTTTAGTTATATATATTTGACATCAATTGTGATCCCCATTTCCCACCACCATTTCACCAGTGCAACATCACCTCAGTCCCTTGTGCTTTGTGCCCTCATCCCATTCTCCCCTACTTCCACATAAAAAGTGTTTCTGATTTGTCCTCATCTTTTTGTTTTTGTTGTGTTGTGTTTGTGTTTTTTCATTGTTATTATTCTTTTCCTTGGTCCGTTATTTGGTTTTCTTATATTCCTCTTATGAGTGAAACCATCCAGTATTTTTCTTTTCCCTTTTGTCTTATTTCGCTGAGCATAATCCCTTCTAGCTCCATCCATATTTCTACAAATGACTCTAGTTAATCTTTTTTGATTGCTGAATAGTATTCCATTGTGTTTATGTACCACATTTTCTTGATCCAGTCATCTATTTTTGGGCATTTAGTTTTTTGCCATTTGGGCATTTAGCTTTTTTCCTACCTATTATAAATAGTGCTGCAATAAACATTGGGGTGCAGGTATTCTTGGAAAAGTCACCTCTTATGAAAATGAAAAATCTTATTTCAACTGCTGAAAATTCAATTCAAAATCACACCCAGTAACAGCTTTTGACATATTATCTATTTACATAAACATAACTAGAGCATTCTGTATTCTCAGGGACTGAAGATAATCTCTGAAATCATTGTTGCTTATCTTATCTTAGTTGCATGAAACATGCTTCAATTATTTTCACTGTTTTCTAGGGACTCTTGGAGCAAAAAGAATGATGATTTTTTAATGACTCAAAGATTGTGCAAAGGACTTGCAACTCTCATTTATTTAAAGTGTTTATGTTGGGGGGAAAGGATGTCCTGAATGAACTGCACAAACAAAGGTTTTATAGACTCCACCCCACCCCAGACAAAAGAGATCCAAGACACCGAGAATTACAAATCCCATAATGTCATCCACCATTGAAGGGAGAATTGCTGGGAACTGAAGGCGGAGTTGGGCAGTTAGGTTTGGTATATAATCAGACATGGGCCTTGGGGGGTCCTTAGTTTTTTTCACCAGCTTTCTGCATACTATTGGGGTTCCAGCTCAGCAGAACTGGTAGGATGAATTCACCAATTTATATTTCTTTCCCCTGAGTTATTCCTTTCTTCATTTTCCCTTTTTTGTAACCCTTTATTGACCTTTTTGCATGTGCCTGAAGTTGGGTCTCATTATAAATCCCTTTAAAGAGTGCAGGTGAGGACCCATAGTCAGGCAATGCATTTCACAATGGTTTTGCCCTGTAACATCTAGATTCACATGGTTTTAAGTTTCTTGATCATCCTAATGATGGAATGCTTTGATTCATCCACTTGTTTGTTTCATAATATTGAAAATTGAACATCTGCTTTTTTAGAGCAAGCAATTTACTTTTATTGAAATTTCTTGGATAATCTCCAAATATTCAGGTTACATGAATATTTAGTCACATTCTGAACTTGTGAGCTCTTTATTTCTGTGAGTTGACAAGACTGGGAACTCTACTCTCCTTGTCAACACATGTATGCATTGAATATTATATTCCTGGCCTAAATATAAGTAGGAAAATGATATTTGGAAGTATACGCTGTTTATTTTCTTTGAGCCAAAAATTAATCTAGCCATTCAGAACCAAGAATGCAGATCCATAATATATTTTTTCTGGGCCTCCATGGTGGCTCAAGGGGTTAAGTCTCAGCACTATGAATATATCGCCAGCCACTGCAGCATGATTCTGATCCCCGGCCAGTGTGTTGACCCACATGGCACAGTAGACCTCTCTTGTCTCACCCCCTGCTCTCAGCAATGTATTTCAGTAGATCCACTTCCTCTGTTCTCCATCTGTCTCTGGTGAATCCTTTCACCCACCCACCCCCCAACATCTAACCTACACTCCAGTTCTTGTATTTGACTCTTCAGTGTTTCATGAGAATGGGACAGTCCCAAAGGTGACTCATCTGTCCTAAGATAGAACAATAATGATCCTGAATGTGTGGTTATGATATAGTGGAGGGAAGATGGGTGGGAGATACAGAGTAACGGAAAAGTCAGTAAGTGAAAGGACCATAGATATTCAGCATTTGGAAGAATGGCCCTTCTTCTGGAATGTTTTATTTTTTGGGGGGGGGGGAATGATCTTGCACTCCAGACAGGGTCCTGAGATGATTCTTTTGACCGCAATGAAACAGACTCAGAACTCCAAATCTGGAGATCTATTCCCATCAGAGAAGCTGATGTATGTTGACAATTCAGTGGCTCATTGCACTCCTTTTATCAGTCCAACTGCTTCTACTAGGAATGCACTTTTCCTGGGATGGAGTGATACAACCTCCTGGAATGTACTTCTATGTTGTTCGAAGTGTTTAGATAGCAACTAGGAGAACTATTATTTCTGACATCAAAGAAATCATATTTGGTAATCATAAACAAGCTTTAGCAATTAATTATTGATATCTCTAGACTATGATCTTCTCTTCCTTTCATTTATTCACTAATTCACTTATTTAGCAAAGATTTACCAAGATTTTTATGTACATGTATCAGTAATTAAGAAGTTTAGGGATTTGGGGCCTCCCTGGTGGCACAATGGGTTAAGTAACACACTATGAAGCAAACCTCAGCCACTGCAGCACCAGTACAAGTTCAATCCCTGCCTCCGGCCAGGGAGGGGACCCACATGGCATAGCAGACCTCTCCTGCCTTGCCTTCTGCTCCCCTCAGCAGTGTGTGTCAGTCTATCTGCCTGTTCTGTTCCGGCTCTGTCGCTGGTGGATCCTCTCACCTCCCACACCTCTGACCTGCATCCCAGTTCTTGTATGCATAAATAAATAAACCCTTAAAAAAATAAATTAAAGGCATGCAAGATTTGAAAATGAAGACAGGAGAGGAAGCAGAGGGCAGTTTTGCTGGAGGAAACACTTTGGGGAAGGTAGAGTGATAGGGAGATAAGGTATGCGCTCCAGAGTAATGCCATTTTGCAGGTTTCCTCCCATTGGTTCATTCCAAAATATCACTGATGAAAGAGTTGTTACAGAGCTTTGTATTTTAATCCTTACATATCTCCAAGGAAACCGTGACTAACTCTTGTCCAATCAAGGAATGTGGCACCTGGTATTATCTTCATGTGACTGATAATTTCTATACACCATGTTGCACTGACTTGTAGGTGGCTTAGCACAAATCTTAAGTGGGTTCTTTGTTGGGGGTCTTAATTCTGGTTGTCATGACTGGTTATGAAGTAGAATGCACCACTGTGGATTGCCCCCTATGAAAGTCTTCAGTTTTGAGACTCAGATGAACTTCCCTATACACAAAAATTTCACATGTATCCCAGATAATTCTGTAAGAGACAGTGCTCTTGTGTGGCCAAAGATGAAGAAGGACATCAGAAGTCAGTGCAGAACCTCCCTGGATTCCACTGTTGCACATCTATTTCTTGCTGTTTTTGTTCATCATCCTTTGCTGTAATACATTTTTGCCATGAGTATAATCTGCCATTGAGTCTTGTGAGTCTTTCTGTCAAATCACCAAACAAAACGCAGCCTTACATTAACTTCAAAAATAGTCTGTGTGCTATTTTCTGCTTTTGTGGTAATTAGAATCATGTGTTTTTATGGAATATCCATTTCATAATGCTAAAAACAGATAATGACAATATTTATAGTGATAAATTCTAGTCCCAATCTATTATTTCCTTAAATTCTTTTCTAAATTAAAAGATTGTCCATCTTACTGAAGATACTGGAGAGTCTGAGTGGATTTGAAATAATTTTAAAGATAATAATAAAAAAAAACCTATATAATCCAGATGTCATTTGACCATTTGGAGAGTATCTTTTATTTTGGAGACATGTGCATTTGCTAAAATAGACTTGGAGCAGCTCATAGAACACATGCCATTATGTCCTCTTGGATTGATTACTGCCATTCTTTCTTCTCCAACATTCCAGAGATACTGACTCATAGATTACAAGTGTTTCAAAATTCTATCACATACTTCCCTGCCAACCATAACTCAATATTTATTTCTGCAAAAGCATAGCTTCTATGAGGTCAAAGTATTATTTTATAATCTACTTAGCTAAAAATAACTAGGGTTATAATTCCTCTAAGTAGCATTTTTACACTAATAATATTGGTTAAAAACATATAATTGAAAATAATTGCATATTTAGAAAGTGCAATTAGAAATACTTATTTCAAATACTAATTTTCAAAATAAGAAAAACTTATTTTGTATGTCTTCAAAGTTAATTTCTTTTAGTCCATCTCTTCAAGAATGCTCTTATTTAATTATGCATATGGTTATTTTATCCTTTTCAAACCTTTAAAGTGTCTTATTGAGTTTATCCTTGCCAAATATCTTATATATTACATTGTATTATATTTATATATACTATATTATAGTTACCTCATTATAAAAGTAAATTTTTGTAATATAAACTTCATACTTTCATAATTCAACTGACGTTTGTTTAGAATGTTAGTTATTTTACTTGATCTCTCAATCATCCTAGGAATCAGGAATTGTGAGAAGGAAATTGTTACTTTCATGTGATCATTCATGGAAAAACTGGCTAATCTTGCCATCTCAAGTTCAAAAATTTTCAAAGGTTCTCCATTTCCAGCTAAATCAAGTTTAAATCTTTTGCTATGATTTGCCCCTACTTTACCTCCTTGCTTACTGTTTCCTGACATGGGCACTTAGCTCCTCATTGTGCTTGGGACAATGCTGAGTACATGTGAAGTGTTCAATAAATGTATGTTTATTAATGGAATTTTTAAGGATCAAAACAAGTATCTTACTAGATTACCAGAAAGATAAAGATAAAGGCTATTATTATAAGAATGTCTTTAAGACAATTGGAAAAATGTGAACTTTGAGTAAGTATTTAAGAGATTATTGTTACTGGGGCCTCCCTGTTGGCACAGTGGGTTAAGCAGCGCACTATGAAGCAAACCACAACCACTGCAGCATGAGTTCGATCCCTGCTGCTGGCCAGGGAGGGGACCCACATGGTGCGACAGACCTCTCCTGCTGTGCCCGCTGCTCCCCTCAGCAGTGTACTTCTGTTGATCTGCCTGTTCTGCTCCCAGCTTTGTCTGTGGTGAATCCTCTCACCCTCCCCCCCACACCTCTGGCCTATACCCCAGTGCTTGTATGCATAAATAAATAAATCTTTAAAAAAAAGAGAGAGATTATTGTTACTATCTCTGGGTGTATTAATGATATGGTGTTTATGTTTTTTAAAAATCCCTCTTTTTTACACTGAAATGTGCATCCCCAAAAGCCATATGCTGAAACCCAAAGTTCCATGAGACTAGATTTGGAGACAGGGCCTTCAAGTAGCTAATTAAGATTAAATGAAGTCATAGGAATGGTGTCCTAATCCAATAATGCAAGACAGAAAATCTTCAGACAGTAACCACACTACTCCAGTTACACACCATCAAGAAAACTGTGTTTTGCCTTCACTCATACCAGTGTTGAGTAGGGAATCCAGACTTCCCATGTTTGCAGTAATGAGACACCTGCTGGAGTGGTGTCAGTGGAAGTTTGGAGGGAAGTCAAGACTCTCATTACTGCCCAGAGGTAATGTGTTCCCCTCGTAGTCTATTACAGGAGACACGAGGAGCAGTAACAAGGCCTCCGTCTGCCCCCATTCAGAGTGGTATTAGTGGAAATCTACAGGGGAACTGGAACTTCCATGCCTATTCTGCAGCAATGAAGAGGTCCTCCCTCCCAGGTGTCAGGGCAGCACAGTGAGAAACCTGAACTTCAGTTCCTCCCTGATGTTAAAGGTGAAGCACCCTTTCTTCACTACCAGAGCAGTGACAGAGAAGCGTGCTAAAATAGTAGATTTAAATAAGATGCAGAGTTTACCAATATAAGATTCCAAGTGTCCAGGTTTCAATTGAAGTGGCCCATCATGCCAAGAACCAGGAAAATCTCAATTTGAATGAGAAAAGACAAACAATAGCAAATAGGACACAGATGTTAGCATTATCTGACCAGAATTTTTAAATAGCCATCAGACAAATGCTTCAGTGAGCAGTTACAAACATGCAAATCAAATGTAGAAAAAGAACAAGGGGCCTCCCTGGTGGGGCAGGAATTAAAGTCTTAGCGCTATCGATCTATCCAGCCATTGCAGCTTCCCTGCCAGGAAGCTAGCCCACACAGAGCAGCAGACCTCTCATGTCTCACCTGCTGCTCCTCTCAGCAGCGTGTTCCAGTAGATCTTCTTGTTCTGCTCCCACTCTGTCTCTGGTGAATCCTCTCACCTCCTGCACCTCTGGCTCACACCACAGTTCTTGTATGCATAAATAAAAAATAAATTTAAAAAATCTGAGCAAAGAAATAAAAGTTATAAAGAACAAGATGGAAATTTTAGAACTGAAAAATCAGTAATCAAAATGAGAAAAAGAATGGAAGGATTTGGTGATAGAATATAGGAGGAAAGAATCAGTGAACCAGAAGTTAGAAAAATAGAAATCACTCAATCTGAATAATTATTTCAAAAACATTTTTAAGTGAAAATAGTATATACCATGATCACATATGAATGAAAGGTAGTAGGTGTTAGTTTATATCTTAATCAGGACTTTTTTGGTTGCAAGTGACAGAAACCTAAATCTAACCAAGTTTATTAAAACTCCATCATTTAATTTTGCTTCTCTCTCTCAGTTGTACTCACCTTATTTGGAAAAGCTAAATCTCTTCCAAGGAACATAGCTAAGGAGTAACAATCTTAGAGGTGACTATTCAAGAACAGAGGAGTCTGTCCCCCACTTTTTAAATGTAGGATCTCAGGGAAGGCCATTGATTTGCCTGTTTTATTTTGTTGTTTTTTTTTTCCATATGTCTGTCCCTGGGCCAATTACTGTGACCAAGAGGTGGGGTCTTGTGACAACCCTGCTGGCCTTCTTCTCACCCACCAAATAGAATTAGAAGGAATTTATGTTAACAGAAGAAGGAAGGGATGTGGGGCAGTCAACATATTAAGTGTCCACAGCAGAGCATCCAGCTGTCATGCAGGGATTATGGAAATGAAAAAATGATAGGATTTTAAAAGGAGAGAAAAAACACAAAAGAACTGCATGGAAGAGGTATGAGGGCAATTATCAGAAAGCTAGTTGTGAGAAGCAGGCCCTTGGCCAAAGTTATTTCAAGTCTAGCAGGTGAACAATGCAGCTTTCAGGGACATATTTGAATTAAAAGTCAAAACAACTTCTTGGAACTTTAAAAATCTTTTTGAAAACTCAGATTCCCTTTTTGAATTTATAAATCCTAGCAAATTATGGGCAGACACAAAATATGAATGATTTAATTTATACTTAGAGGAAAGACAAGATAAAAATCATATGAAACTCTTTTTTTTGCTACTTGGCCTAATTTTCATATAAAACAAAGCTAAAAGAGAGAGCCAACTGAGAAATCAGATAGATAAGCAGGCAGAAAAATATCAACAACAAGAGGGAGAATCTGAATGGGAGATAACGTCATTAAAGGGAAGAATTTTGAAGACCATCTGGTGTTCAAGTTTAAAATTCTTACGTTTTGCAGTAAGTTCTATCAGAGAAAATGCTCCTGGACTGAAATCCATAGGCCTCTGTGTGGAGGCTGAGTATGCTGCTTCGGGCCAGCAACATTCTTGTTAAATGACTTGGTGGAAGAGCTCTAACTGCTTTCTCTTATCTCTCAGATGTGCAATATTCTGCTGTTAACAGATAGCTTTAAAGCTTCAGACCTGTGCAAAATAAAAACCAGCAGGATCAATGGCTTCCTGTTAATTTTTACTTATTTTTTTTTTCCTCTGAGCTCTGTATTTACAAGTACAGCATAAATAACCATTGCCTGTATGTGTTTTGACCATATGGCATCATGCTAGAACTTTTCATCTCACTACAACTACCCTATGATGTGGGTAATATTAGTACTGCTACGTGCAGAGGAGGACACTGGACTGGAGAGAGTAGTCAAACATGGTTCTGAGTTCAAAGGTTGCGTTCTTAACTTCTAAGTCTTCTGCTCAAAGAGCAATTCTAGTTATTTTCCCCCAAGTGCAATGAATGTGGTATTTCACCTGTATACAATTCGTATTTTTGTGAGGTGAGGGGAGGGGTAAATTAAGGAGAACTTTATAATACATTATGATATTTTCATTTCAAAAACAAGCTAAAGTTCTAATGACTTGCTATTGGGTTATCAAAACAGAGATTAACAGTCTGAGTCACAAAGTAGTTTATTTCAAATTTGGCTCCAGCACCCATTGCCAAGTAATTTCAAAAGTGGGCCAAAGGCGTGGGAATGGCTTGAATGACGTCATGGTTAGGCAACATGATTCCCACCCTGGGAGCCTGAGACCTGATTCAAAGGTGGTGCTTGCCTTTTGCCTCTTGCCACACCCCCATCCTACAGTTCAGGTGAAGTGAGTTGTTCCCTGTTTTGAGGCTTTTATCTCCTAGCCATGTAGTGGCCTGATGTATTCTCATCTTTCAGACTGAGCTGCCAATTTTCCATTCCAGACTCCAGAATTAAAACAAAGATTTGCCCTCCAATGTGATGCGAGAGCTTTTATTTTTTTTCCCTCCCTTTTGGCATCAAGTGCTTTTAATGGAAACCTGATTCACTTGTCACCAGAAAAACACAGAGTGCTGCATCAGAGGAACTGGATTAAACCTCTCTTCTGGGATCCTATTTCTGGGGTGATCACCCTGCACACTGAGAAGAGGGCTTCAAAGAAAGACCAGGGAGGCAGCTCCTGCTCTGGAGATTGAATGGGGCATCTCTGAGACCCCAGGGGAATATTCTGGGACAGCTGATGCCCTGGTGCATGAGCACCAAAACTAGTATGAAACTTCCACAATCTAATAATATCAAATATGACAACATTAAGATTCAAAATATTTTTCAATGACTCTCTCGGTGATGGATCCTGCTACTTACTAACACACTATAAAATGCAAAAGATGGTAGTAAGCTCTACCTCATGGTTCTGTTGTGGGGAGTTAATGAGAAAAGGGGTGTAGATCAGTGACCTGGCACATAGGAAACAGTAGGATGAGGTTAATGGCAGGGACTCTGGACTCAATTACTTAGATTAAAAATAATCTGTTATTACTATTACTACAAGTAAACTAGTGTAAGTTATTTGACCTGTCAGGACTTCTAGTCTTTCATTCAAAATGGGGTAGTAGACAAACTGGGGACACTTGGTGGGGAGGGAAGAGGGGAAGAGTTGAGGGCAGACGGGAGCACGGGGGACTGAGGTGATGGTGCACTGGTGAGATGGTGATGGGGAATGCATGGGGATTACAATTGATGTCAAATATATGTAAATAAAAAAATTTATAAAAAAAATGGGGTAGTAATGATAATAATAGTGTTTTCATAGTGCTATTGTGGGTTTTTATTGAGCTAGTATGTATAAGCTTCCAGAACCATTTTAGCATTTGCCATTTATAATTATGTACTACCATTATTATAGTAAGTGACAATGAATGTTTTGTGTATTTCACTGGGGTTTGATATGCATTTTCTTGATGATAAGTGATAATGAACATTTTTTCACATGCCTATTGGTCATCTCCGTGTTTCCTTTGGAGAAGTGCTTATTTAGCTCCTCTGCTCATTTTTAAAATTTGGTTGCTTTGTTTTTGTTGAGTTGTATATGCCTTTTGTAGATCTTTGATATCAGTCCCTTGTCAAATGTATGATGTTCAAATATTTTCTCCCATTTGACAGGTACCTCTTCATTTTTGTTACTATCTCTCACTATACAGAGCTTTTTAGTTTGATGTAGTCCTGGTTATTTATATTTTCTTTTTCTTTCCTTGCTGCTTGATAACTTCTCAAAGATGTTGCTGAGGTTTATGTCATGGAGTACTTTTCCTGTGTTTTCTTATATATATTATGATTTCGGGTCTCACATCTAAGACAGGGTAGCTTGTATTTTTCCTGACAAATCCTAGTTTCCTAGTTCCCTGACCTGCAAGCTTTCTATGGTATATGTCATGAGGATACAGATGGGATAAATATATTGTCATTAAGCATCCTGACAGAGAATTTTTCCCAAAGGATTTCTAACCCACTTTTGTTTTTTTAAAGATTTATTTATTTATGCATACAAGCACTGGGGTACAGGCCAGAGGTGTGGGGGGGAGGGTGAGAGGATTCACCACAGAGAGTGGGGAGCAGAACAGGCAGATCAACAGAAGCACACTGCTGAGGGGAGCAGCAGGCAAGGCAGGAGAGGTCTGCCGCGCCATGTGGGTCCCCTCCCTGACCAGCAGCAGGGATCGAACTCGTGCTGCAGTGGCTACGATTTGCTTCATGGTGCGTTGCTTAACCCACTGAGCCACCAGGGAGGCCCCTAACCCACGTTCTTAAAATGAACTTTGAGATGACTTAGGAATTTATGGCCTGGGCCTAGTGACAGCACTTTTTGCACCAAGTAGGACCACTGACTAAGGCCTGCAAGTGTAGTGAGGGGATGAGGAGCAGTGGGCAGGATGGCAGGATGGGATTGTGCTTTTGAGCCCATGTATTAGTTTTCTTTTGCTTCCATAAAAAATTCCCACAAGCCTGGTGGCTTAGAATAGCACCCATTTATTAGCTCACAGTTCTATAGGTCCAGGTAGGCCTACAGAGCAGGCACTCTGTTTAGGGTCTGAAGGGCTGAAATCAAGGAGTGGGCCAATATGGGCCTATATGTCTAGGGGATAATTTTCATATTAACTCAGGTTGTTGACAGAATTTATTTCCTTGTCATAGAGTTGTGGGACTGGCCTTCTGTGGGGAAGAGGGTCATTCCATCTTCTGGAAGCCACCCACTTCATTGGCTTATGGCCTTCATCTTCAAAGCCAGCAACAGTGTATCTACTCCTTCTCATGCTTCAAAGCTTTCTGATCTCTGCTACTGCATTTCTCTGAGCTTCTGCCTTCCTCTTATTCAAACAGCACACTAGATTGCATTGGACAATGCAGATAATCCAGGATAATTTCCTTATTTTAAGGTGAAATAATTACTAACTTTAATTATATCTGCACAGTCCCATTTGCTATGTACTATAGTATATTCACAGGCATAAAGCCAGGGACAAAGGTCATGAACTAAAAATTCTGTTTACTACAATAGGCTTTGGAAGTTGATAACTTATCTGGCCAGGGTTGGATACCTTCTCACAACAGAAGAGCAACTTTCTGTAAAAGCAGGGACCACAGATGTTCACTTGTCCTCTTCTGATACTGGAAGAACTCTTTTCTGATCCTAGATCTATACTTACCAAATAAAGTGAGTAAGTCACTGAATGTATCTGCATCTTCAGCTACTTTACCTGTCCAATGTCTATTGGCCTCTAGGTCTTGGAACACCTATATGTGATCTTCAAGCTTGACCACAGCTGATTATAAAGGTTTTCCCTGATAAGCATTGGGGGAGCTGAGGGAAAGGGAAGTCTTGGTGACAGCCAGTGCTCTGTAGACTCAGAAGGAGTCGTAGTCAAAGACTCAGGCCCTTGGATAGCCTGGTTCCCAAATTAATCTGCCTGAGCCAGGCTCCTCCACTTGAGGCCTCTTTACCAGAAGGCTTTAGCAGTGGCCCTCCCCAGGAGGCTCTGCCAAAACCTCCTTCCAGAGGAAGGGAGGAAGAACACTGAAGACACATTTTCTCAATGCTGACTTAGTGCTCGGTATTTTTCCACTCCAGGTCTTCTCCCCTCTATTCCTCTACCTCCATCCCTGTCCTGAGAATAAAACTGCAAGGACCTTTGGCTCAGGGCTTCTTCAACAGTGAGACATTCTTTTTGTCTGTGCTGAGACATCTGACACTTGTTTGGTGCTGTTCCATGGGGAAGACAGAGCAGAAGGCCCTGGCATTTTTTTCAATTTAGTCTCCTTGCTTAAACTCTGACAACGGATGAGTCTTAGTGGTTACTCCAACACCTGGAAGTTAAGCTATCTTCAGCTCAGCAGAGCTCTTGACAACACTGGACAACCTAGTTGACCTAGTAGTGATAGAGTTACTTGGCTCATTTATCCACTGACTCAATAACATCTATTCAGCACCAGCTATGGGCTGGAAATTTGCTGGGTGCTAGGGATGCAAAATGAGTAAGACTTATGTGCATCACCAGCAGGAAAGCTATATTCTGGTTGAGGTATGTGAATGTTTCATTATGACACAGTAATGGATTCTTTCATCGAACATTTGTTGAAAGCCTAACTTCTTGCTTGAGATCTCATCTAACCCCTCCAATGATTTTTATGAGAAAAAATTTATGATTATCTTTATAGATAAGTGAATCAAGGCTCAGAATAAAATATTTTCTCTGGGATTTACAACTGGCAAGTGATGGATCAGGATTCATACTCAGGACTTCTGACTTAACTTTGGGGCTCTCTCTCCATCCCCACTAGAGAGAAATTCAGTAAGCATGCAAAGGAAGGGACTGATATTCTTCCTGTTATTAAAGAGGAGGGGTTAGTATAATACCTAAGGGCTTTGAAAAAAATAAAATTTTGGCTTATGGTTACTCTTATTATCACCACTATCATAATTTAAACTCTTCAAAAAAAAAAAAACTCTTCCTTTTTTAAAATAATGTAATAAAAGTTCCAAGTCTTTGTAAGACATCATGAGAAGATCTACCTTCTCTCTGAGGTGGAAAACCCCTCTTATCTCTGTCACAGACCTCTTTCCCACTCAGTTCCTCTGTGCCTACACCGATGGCACATGCTTCTGACCGTGGTACAAGTGTCCTTCTCCAGGAAGGTTTTGGGAAAGTCTGTCTTTAAAGTATGACCCATTAAACACAATGACTCTCAAAAATGCTGGTTCTTTAATGAGGCCATTTAAGGATCAGAGTTTTCCAGACATAAAGGAATCCATTTATTTCATCTCATTGGCTTGAAGGAAAAAGCCAAATGTGGGTGTTTGCAGAATGCTTGGGTAACAATATAGGGCGCAGCACTAGGAGCCAGAGGGAGAGCTGAAGTGAGCATGATGTAATCGTCTCCACCCTAAAATGTTTCCTCTCAGTTTCCATGAGTGTGAAGTTGTTGGCAAACATTTAAGATAAGTGCTCTGGTAAAGATCTACTCATTGGTGCTTCAGAGCTGTGTCCAGACAGATGAACACCAAGGAGCCCAGCCCTGACAAGCATCCCTCATTTGTTTATTTCAACACCACCTGCATGCAGTCCTTCTTCTTCCCAGGTTCCCCACAACGATACAATGAACCACATAGATCCCAAGGACCTGCCTCTTTTCGACTTGGCATCTACTCTCTGAAAAGTTCTGCAGTCACAGAACAAATGTAGTTTTCTTACCTCAGGTCACCCTTAGATGGACATCAATCAACTGGCCCCAGTGACTAGTTATGACCCTCTTTTCCTCCTAAACACTTGTTCTTCCTAGGCAATAGAGCTTCAAGATACAAACAATGAAGAATAGTGTATACATTTATTATCTGAAATTTTATAAAGTACTTTAAGGTTTTTGGAGAGAGATGCTAGAGGGGTACAAAATATCATGCTACTCTTGATAGTAATAACTGAAACCCCTTTCATTTGATTTCTTAATAAACCTCTTTTGAACATGCACTGTATCCAGGGCCCTCTGCTGGACACTCATGAGGGTACAGGGACACAATCTGTCTTTCCAGAATTTAACTTCATGAAACAAGCCAAGGAGAAAAGAGAACAAAAAGGTGTCCTTGGTGGTATGTCCTCATGGTTTCAAGCAGCGAACCACAGATAATTTGGCATTCTGAAGACCAAACAATGCTGGTGCTGACACAGCTGGTTTTACTCTCGTGCTTCTTTAGCCATCTGAGAGGTAAAGCCCTGGCAAGCCCCCAATCCTTTCACTGGGCTTAATGCACAGGGGTGATTTGGTATTTGCTGGAGGCCAACAGAGTTAATTTCAGCTCTGTGAGTGGGTACTTTGAGGCTTTAAGTGCAGTCATTTTTAATTCATAAGTTTCAAAGGAGACACTGAAATAGTTGGCTCTGCAGCTTTAACAGGCTGTGAGCCTTTTGGGGTGGAAGCGTTTCTGAAAGGATTGGAGGAGCCACACCTTAGCTGGGGCAGGGAAAGTGATGACTCATCCTGAGCCACTTAGGCTGGGCAGGAAACAGCTGATCCTTTTGTTGCTCTTACAAGCAGGCCTGCATTCCCCTGGTTGCACTAGGATTTTGGCCTGAGTTTAACTGCAGCTCTTTTGCTTTCTTGGGTTCTTCCTGGGGATTTGGGAAAAGAGGGAGGAGCAATAGGACAGCTAACTAGAGAACTAGGAAGGAAGTGGGGTGCTCTGCCAGCCCATTCCCTCAACATAGATGAAACTACTGAGCCTCTCAGGGAGGTGAGTGGAAGCAGGAGGAGCACATGACAAACAAGTCATCCTTTTCACAGAACTGGCACTGGAATTCAGAGTGCCTGGTGAGAAAATCCACAAAGTTGTCGTTTTCCAGGAACTGTCCGCAGCCTGGAGAGATCCACGGGCACTGCTGAGTTGAACATCCGCGCTGTCATAGTGACCTTAGTTCATGTCCATTCTTTGTGTCTCAGAATCTGCAATTGTTAAATAAATTAATAATAAAAGTCATCTATAGGGTTGTTTGTGAGGACTGATGAATCAAAACACATGAAGTACCTAAAACAATGTGTGGCTATTTTGATGAAGTGTCAAAAGGGAAAGGCCAACAATTGTATAGAGGCTGGTTGCTAGTATTCTCATTTACATTGAATATCTAGACACCAAGTTTTTGCCCTTTGAAATCCTATACTGGTTCCTAGCTTGATGACTTCAAGGCACTATTTAATACTGGCTGGATCAAGAATTGTAACAGTGTAATATCCAAAGAAAGGGGAGGTTCCAGGTTCCCAGCCCTACCCAAGGAAGGGTGGAACTGAGCAGTGAGGGGAAGCTAAAAAGACTGGGAGAAGGCCTTGTGGAGGAAGGAAGGAATGAAGGCAGAAGAAGACCTGGAGGAGGCACATGGAGCAGAGAGACATGTGAAGAAGTCACGCCCTTGGACTTGTATCGGGAACTTGTGGGGCATGAAAGGAGGCATGTGAAAGAGAGATGTGGGTGAGAGACCCATGGGGAGGCTAAAAATGACAGCTTTTATCCTGACTTGTATTTTCATTGTGCTCTTTTCCTTCCAGACTTGCTTGGTCTCTTCTGCCCCTTTCCTATGGGCTCCCATCAGAAGGTGCCTTAGACTTGTGGCAGCTTTCAGACCTCAGGGGCCCTGCGTGTGCCAACCCTGTTTGGCTCAGCATTTACCTTATGGGTAAATTTTTTTTTTTGGTTTGGTTGGAGCTCCCTATTGACCATTAATTGTACTAAAGTTCTTTATTATTGGAGTCTTACACACTAAAAGTATATTTTGTCTTTATGTGGTGGATGGCAGAGCCCAATTAGATCAGGGAGGTCTGGGGGTACCGGGATATACCTCAGTCTGCTCACTAACAGAACTACCTTCTTCTTTGTCAAACTTGAAAGGTTGGGATGTAGGAGAAAGCATATTTTACAGTGTTTTTGTTTTTTTTTTTTGCAAAATTTCTTCCTTTGAAAAAATTTTTTTGGTGTGTGATATCTTAGGGTTGCCAGCAAGAAACAATATAAGCAAAATAAGACAATCCTATCCCAGTCTTGGCTTTCGAAATCCTTTCATTTTTCTATGTTTTTGCATCGTGCTACACAACTTTATATTGTATTTTGTCCTCTTCTTTCTGTGTAGCCTTCCACAATTTCTGTTCAGAGGCCAACCTCCAACAGGGTCAGACAATTTCTCATAAGCTTAAAAGATTAATGAACAGAGTTTACCTGGTGGCGCAGTGGGTTAAGTAACGCACTATGAAGCAAACCTCAGCCACTGCAGCACGAGTTCAATCCCTGCTGCTGGCCAGGGAGGGGACCCACATGGCGCAGCAGACCTCTCCTGCCTCGATCGCTGCTCCCCTCAGCAGTGTGTTTCAGTCAGTCTGCCTGTTCTGTGGTGAATCCTCCCATCTCCCTGGACTATGGCCTGTACCCAAGCTCTTGTACGTGCAAATAAATAAATCTTTAAAAAAATATCAATGAACAAAGAACAGTTGCATATCCTCCCTTTGTAAAGGGGGACACTTTTCCTAGGCAAGGGCTCCCTAGGGGTGTGTTCCCTTCCACTTGGAGCTACAGTCATTATTGTTCCCTGTATTGAACCACAGACAGAAAGTGGTAGGTAATATCCCCACCCAAAGCCATTGTGCACAAAGAATTCCCTTTCCCTCTCAATGCACACCAGTGCCTAGGTACTGTCAGTCCTCTGGTCCCTGGCAACAAATTGCCTTGCTTCAGAAGGTGGTGTCTGTGGTGCAAGCAAGTCACCACTTTATTTCTGATGACCAGTGTCCAGAGTATTCTGGTTTGTCCCTCAAATTAAATTGCATTTTATCCCCAAGACAACCCTTTCTATGTCATGGTGCTTTGGAAGTAATAATAAAGTACACTATAACAACACTGCAGTGATGAGATATTTATGTTTTAATTTGGCAGAGTATTTTTTGTTTTGGCTTGGTTGGATCATAATCCTCAACATTTAGAAAAGAACAATAAGGAGCAGTTTCCTGATCTACTTGATAATAAATTCTGGGCCTCTACTCTCACAGCTCATGAAATTGAGCTTAAGAGCCAAAACACTAGGTTTAAATAGAAAAGAATGTGTTGACTGATCCAAAAGAGCACCTGTACTTCTATGTTTATTGCAGCACTATTTGTAATTGGTAAGACCTGGAAACAACCCATATGCCCAAAAGTAAATGACAGGATCAAGAAGATGTGGTACATATACACAATGGAATATTATTCAGCAATCAAAAATGAGAAACTGGAGACATTTATATAAACATGGATGGAACTAGAAAGAGTTATACTCAGTGAAGCAAGTCAGAAGGCAAGAGAAAAATATCAGATGGCTTCACTATTAGGAGGAATATGAAAGAGCAACAACAACAAAAAAGAATAAGCTCAAGGAAATGGGCAATTATAACCAAAAGCAAACAAATAACTCAACAAGACCAAAAAGCCAAGATAAACCAAAGGGACCGTGGGGTGGGAAGGGGAAGGAAGGGAGGGCAAAGACAGGGATGAGGGCAGAAAGAGCACAAGGGACTGAGGTGATGGTGCACGGGTGGAATGGTGGTGGGTACTCCCTGGGGAATACAAATGATGTTAAATATAATTAATTAAATAAAAAAAAGAATGTGTTGAAAAAAGACAAAGTAAGATTCTATTTTTAAAAAATAAAACCTGAAAACTACTTGAAAGATACACTAAGTGTAAAGTTGCCTTTTATCGAACTTTTATTCTTACTTTTATTTTTGTTTGGGGCAAGAAGTAATCCAGATTTCTCTTCAGAACATGAATTAGACACCATTTGCATTCTGTTTCACTACTGCCTAGCAGTTCTGTTTTCTGTATAGTTATAACTTATTTATGTGGAGAAGTTGTGTGCAGACTTTTGCTTACCAAGCATAGCTCAAGCATACTTCTCATCGAAACTGGCCTAAGAAAGCTACAATGAAGGATATGAAAGACTTAAAACTTTTGTATGGTTCATTATTTTAATGAAAGGAAAAAAAGATTATCATGAACAGGAAGCAAGAAAAGGACTTTCTATGGAATGATAACATTAAAATAATTTTAAATTCAAAGGGAATTACAGTTTACAAGAGAACAAACATTACAGGAACATAGGCTTGTTTTTGTTAATCTTTACCAACCTGGTCTGTAAATAGTAGAGTCTGTTGTCTTTTTTCTGGCTCAATACCCACCTTTGAAATTCCTGAAGATCTGATTAAAATGCTTCTTTATTAACCTCTCAGAAGTGGCGAACACAGAGTGCCAGTTACCTGTCAACAGTGCTGGTCCATTTTATATCAGGCACTAAATACCAAAAGGAAAATTGGTGACTGCACCAACCAGACCTGCCCTGACCTCCGGGTAGGCTCACAGCTGGTGAACTCTGAGGAGCCCCGCCAGAGGCGTCATCAGCAAGCCGAGGCTCTCTGTATACAGTATCTCTTCAGAGGCTCCCTGTATACGGTATCTCTTCAGAGGCTCCCTGTATACGGTATCTCTTCAGAGGCTCCCTGTATACGGTATCTCTTCAGAGGAGTTGGGGGTGACAGAGCAGAGGGATTGGAGTCCTGCAGCAGCACTGCAGGGTGGACTCCACTGGGAGCCTTGGCCCAGGGCTCCATGGCCCTCTCTACTGCCTGCTGCTGGCCCAGTGGAGCCCCATATTCCTTCCTGCAGCCTTGAAGGAGGGGCTGTGGGGCTAGCCTAGCTCTTGTCTCCTGTGTCTGGAGCTTGCTCAAGCACAGAGTAACCTTGCCTCTGAGAGACACAGTGGGGGACAGAACAGACAGATTGACTGAAATACACTGCTGAGGGGAGAAGCAGGTCAGACAGGAGAGGTCTGCAGTGCCATGTGGATCACCTGTAGCTGGGGATCGAACTCATGCTACAGTGTCTGCGGATGCTTCATAGTGCGGTTCTTAACCCCTTGCACCACCAGGGAGTCCCCACATTTCTAATGATCCAAGTGTTGCAGAATTTCTCACTCCAGGGCTCCCAGGACACAGTCTCCAGAAGAGCTGACACCACGTGACCTGTTCCCCCTCCCTCCAGAAATATTCCCAGTGCAGCCTTCTCCCAGCATTTGCTGCCTGCACCTGCTACCATGAGCCTCAGGAAAGTTCCTTTTCCTTGAGTCTCATTACCCAGGGGTTGTAGGTATACATTCTGAGGAATAACCCAGTTAAAGAAAATCCTTACTAGAATGCCAGGTTTCTATTTGAGCACCAGAACCCCCTCCCCTCCAGTCTCCAGGGCCAAGCCCCAGAAACTACTTTCAAGCAGTGCAAGCATAGCAGGTGGCATCTGTGAGAATGGTTTGGTTTTGTTTGTTTAGCATTTTAGATCCCACAGAGAAGTGAAATAATATAGTGCTTGTCTTTCTTTGAGTGACTTAATTTAGCATAATATCACACAGGTCCATCCATTTTATAGTAAATGGCAAGAGTTCATTTTTCCCTGTCCCTTTTAGTTTTTTCTGTGTGTGTGTACATCGCAGATGTTTAATAACATCTATATCTCATATAAACACTGTGTGATAGAAACTCAGGGATATAACTCAAAGGTTGTCTAAAACTTAGGTTCATATAGCATAGTAACAAAAAGAAATGATTTATTTTCAGAGAAGTGATAAGACAGAGGAAAAAAGTTGTGAGTTTCTAGGGTGATAAATTATGGAAGGTATAAACATGGGGAAGATAAGGGCTAGTCAGAAAAGTTTACTATGTAGAGTTCTCTGCTGCCCTCTCTGGGCTGACAAGGGTCTCGGTTTTCCCTGATTCACTACAAATTTATGTTCTCCTTTTTTGGCAAAAGTGAAGAGAGAACACTTTGTCTCCTCTCAATTGCTTTGAGTTCAAAATAATCTTTATGTCAAAGTGGCATGTTTTGGGGTGGCAGTTTCTATTACCCTTCAGTAGTCCTTTCTCATATTAAATCTGAGTTTGGCTGTGTGGTCAACCTTGGCCAGTAGGACAAAAGTCAATGATGAGGCCAAGTACACTGGGCCTTATGTTCTCTTGCTGTTCTTTGCAACCTAAGAACACCATGTAAAGAAGCCAGGGCTAGTTGCTAGAAGAGGGGAGCTCACTTAGAATAGAGACTTGATGTACCAACCAAGATCTTTCCTTAGACAAACCAGTCTGCCAAATCCTGGACATAGGCACAAAGGAAGGGCATTGGTTGCCAGCTTACCCAAAGCACACTCAGTGAGATTAGCCAGGCCAGCCCAGAGCAGGAGGGCCACCCTGGCTATGCTCTAAAAAATGGTTATTAGTTTAAGCCACTACATTTTGGTGTGGCTTCTACACAAACACAACAACAAATTTTGTTGTGTATAAGAAATACAACAGTTTAACCTTAAAGTATATTAAACTCCTTGAGGGAAAAACAAGTCAGTTGCAGCTGTTTTTGGTGGCAGAAAACTAGAAACAGCATGAATACTTATTTTTTTAATATAAATTTTTTAATTTACATATATTTGACATCAATTGTAATCCCCATGCATTCCCCATCACCATCTCACCAGTGCACCATCACCTCAGTCTCTCATGCTCCCATCTGTCCTCTCCTCTTCGCCTCTTCCCTCCCCACCAAGTGTCCCCAGTTTGTCTTTGTCTTTTCATTTTTGGTTTTTGTTTTATACTGTCTTGGAATATCATGCAACTATAAGAGGAATCCTTAGATCTGTACCAATTGTTGGCTGCTGTATGTATTCCATAATCTATATATATTTTTATCAAACAATAACAAAATCCCATGCATATATTTTTCATAAGGATATGAATAGGGAGAAAAATATGCAAAAATACTAGTTGTTGGTGGTGGAGATGCTGACAAGAAGTCAGGAGAATGAAAGCTGGAGAAAAGAGCATATGTAAGCACTCCCAAAATATACAGTCATACTTGTCTGGCAGTATACGTATTTATTCATGCCTAAACATTTCCTCCAATGATAATTTCTAAAATGTTAGTAAGAGCTTCAAACAAGTCAGGATTTCATCTGGATTTTTTTCTTTACACTTGTATGAATTGTTCAAATTTTATATTGAGCAGGTTATATTTAAATAAATAATACCATGTTGCAGAAAAAAAAATACTCCAAAACTCGAGTAGTGCTACTACATATGGGTCAGTATTGCATTAATATCACTGGGGGGGGGGTACTTCTTTTTTTTTTTTTAATAAAGATGTATTTTTATTTATTTATCCATACAAAAATAGGGTTTAGACGAGAGGTACAAGGGATGAGAGGATTCACCAGAAACAGAGTGGGAAGCAGACTAGGCAGACTGACTGGAATATACTGCTGAGGGAAGCAGTGGATGAGACATGAGAGGTCTGCTGTGCCATAGCTACCCGAGCTACAGAGGCTTGCGAAAGCTTCATAGCACTGAGAATTTAACCCCTACTATACCACAGATGCCCACGTGGGGATACTTAAAATGCAAATTTTTGGGTGCTACCCCAAACCTATTGAATGAGAACCTCTGAACATAGGCCCTGAATTCTGCGATGTAAATAAGCACCCTAGGAGATTCTAAATGAACTGTAGTGTGAGAATCACTCCTGAGAATGAATAACTAGTGGTATTTATTGAAAAGTCCCCCACACTTGAAATGGCTCATCTGTAAACCCATGAATAGAAAAGGCAGTTGATGGACCCTTAATCTGAAAATGTGAACAGGGTCATTATTAGTCAACATTACCTTGTATTTCTTTTTTCTGACTCCTGGTTTCCATTCTTTCCTCCGACATCCAAGTTTGTCTTGTCTCATCTTCCCATTAGTGATTCCTCCATGACCATCATTGCTCAGGGCTTCAAGCTCCACCTTTTAAGTGACCCCAGGTTTTCTACACCTTTCTGTGTAGTCATTTTAGGGATAGTCCTAGATGCCATGGATCCCCACTAGAAGGCTAGGTCTGACGAACTGTCAAGTAAACAGATGGAGAGATGGGCATCATCTCAGGTACGCGCAGGTATTTGTAGGTTACTGTAGGCACAAAGCTGAGCCCAGATTGGCCTTCATTCAAAGGTTTTGTGTCTAGTTTTTTTAAATTGGTGACTAAGTATAAAAAGCACCATGTTTTCTGACTTAGATAATACAGAAAGAGATATCAAGGACTGTAAGCTGTTTATTGTTTGTAATTTGCTTTTAAGTACTTCAGCAAGGGCAGTATGAGAGTGTTGATTTCGATTTTCACCATTTTTCTTTGGGAAAATATGATGTAGAATGTTCAGTTAGTATTTTGAAGTCTATATTCTGGGACGGCACATCACTGGGGCTTTGATTATAATGCTTAATGGGTTTTATAGTTGATTTTACATTGGTGAAATAAGGGGCTAAGTTGTGCCAACCTGCTTCAAACACTTTATTTTGTTAGGTTCCTCCTGCCCTTGCAAACCAGGTTGTCTGTACACTTTGGAATGCTATCCTTCATTTTAAGCACAATCTTGTGTCATGGGCTTCCAGAGGTGACTCTTACCCAGCCCTAAACGTGCTGTTGAATTCTGTTGCTAGGATATTGTTGAATCTGTGTAGGCAAACCTTTCTTTCAGGGGCCCTGATGGCATGCTTTAAAAAGCAGGGAGCTGCCATTTCATGAAACTTACAGAACAGGTTTTACTACAAGTATTTGCCAACTTGCTGGTAAATATTTGTAGGTGTGACAAAGTTCTCTAAGACTTGCTTTCATTGTAACTGCCTGATAGAGAGGTGGCTTCATGTAATACACTGCAAGTTGTCCTCACTTCTATTTGTGGAGACCCATATCCATTCAGAGGCCTAGTAGTTGTGAATGCCTAAATTGGCATAGGTAGGCCACAATATAAACAATCTCAAAATGGTTCTTTTAGACCTGCCTCTCTTCCAACAGAGCTGGATCAGCAATGAGGGACCCTCCTAGAAAAGAGCTGGATGCTGCAACAGACATCAGGCCTTCACCCCTCCACTTTCAATCCTACCCCCAAGAACCTAAAGCCAATCTGTGACACTAGCTCTTGAGCTTGCTGAGAAAATGGGAGGTACCTGTACATAGTTGTCTATCCCAATGACCAGAAAAAAATAGAACACAATTTCAAAACAATTCCATGTCACACTTCTGGACATGTGAGGAGTTCAAGGAACCTCAGCTGAGCTCAAAATCAATTCTTGAGTTTTCATGGGGGTCTCAAGGACTGGGGTGGGTGGAGGGGAGGTAGAATGAACATGAGTTCATGAAATTTGAAAATAATAGTAGGTCAACTTATTAACTATATAAGTACTAAGATTTTTTGTGTGTGATTACTCCAAGCCAGGAAGCCAGGAATTGAGCCAAGTACTCTAAATAGATTATTTGGTCCTTCCAACAAATGAATTATCATTTTTTTTTGATAGAGAAGGAAATTGAATGGGAAAGTCAGTTGCCCAAGTTTATAGAGATAGTAAATGGAAGAAAAAGGACTTAGACCTAGGAATGTCTGAAGTCAGAGTTCAAGTTCTCAATTACCATTTCGGAAAGAAGTGAGACCTCAAGAGTGTGAAGGACTGATGGAAACCAAAGTCCTGGAGACTTTCATTAGCAAAACCATCATAGAACGTTCCCTAAAACCTGTGGTGTTCTCTCAAGTAACTCAGTCATTGTGGGTCAGGAAGTCCCAGGGATAGACAAAACAATTACTTCTGTGTGTGTCCTCTCCTCTTCTTTGCTGCATTTGTTGGGATTGTGCTGGTGAGGGACATTGGATCTCTGTCCTTGAGAATTAGGAGATCAGGGACAAAGCTATTGTACCCTAGGAGTATTTGCTCATCCTTTCTAGCTGAGAGCCAAAACAATGTGCCAAAATACAAGCATAGAAAGAGGAAGATTAGAGGGATTGATACCCAGGAAAAGGAACAATTGTGGGGAGGAAGTTAGGAAGACAGCACAGTGGAGGCCCTGCTTGTCTTGCTGTGAGTGTCATGTGTTACTACTTGGGCCTATTTTTGTCCTTCCCAAACTGGTATCTGAGGCATTCATTCTGACCACTTTCCTGATTCAGTTATACACTTGCTAAACCCTCACATAAGACACAGCGCCCTGTGCTGTTCTCCACAAGGTTAACAAACTTCGAATCTGGTATTAACAGACTCTTTGTCCATTCCTTGTCTATATTCAACCATTAACACTATAGCATTAATTTAAATATGTCACTTGGATGGTTTCATTTGTATTTGAAATGTCATCTCTAATTTCGGAATCAAATACCATAGTTTTAATTGTCAGTGTAATGGATGGAAGAGAAATACTTGGGGAAAAAAAATGAGGATTTCTTCCAAGGTTAGGAAGTGTCCAGGTGATGAAGCAGAGGGAAGACCGCTGATCTAAGCAGAAGTGTATTAAGCAGCCATACAGCTGTGACTGGTGGGTGAACAAGAGCCAGAGAGGAAAACTCCAAACAAACACAAGGTCGGAGAATACTTCTCCTTAGGGGCCCCATCTCTGAACATCAACACAGTTTGAAGCCCTAGGGCGTCTCCAATGATGTAAGCAAATTGAACAGTTGCCTAGTCACACCTCTCAGCACCTCCTACCCCAGGAGAACTGCCAGCTCTCTGGGGTCAGGGACTGCTAGAAAGAAAGCGATATGTACTTAACAATAGACTGACAGTCATAATAGAAACCAATCTGTGCCAGACAATAATAGAGAATTTAGCATGTTATTATCAACTGCTGATCATAGCAGGGAAGAGATAAAAAGAGAACATAGAAATGGTCACACTGACAAGTGTCTTTAGGTTTGGGTATTATTTGTTAACTTACTAGATTAGAACTTTCTCAAAGAGTAATTGGGCTTTTTGTTCCAGAGAAATTTCTTGCCTGTGTAAGTTAGTTTGTGGGAACAAATTATTTGACTTCGAGGAACATGTAATCTAGTTCGGGAGCTAAACTATAGGGCAAGGCAGTATTTAAGATATTGGCATTTAAGAATTCAGAGGAGGAAAGAAATTACTCTGCCAGGGTGTTCAGGAAATATATGATGCTGAGTCTTAAGGGTGAATGTACTTTTCACAGAAGGTGGGGCAAGCAAAAGGAATAGTTTATGTAAATATATGGGAAAAGGTAAAGTGATCACTTCCATTTGACTTACATATAAAAAAGGAGAAAAACCTGAAAAGATAGTTGGGGCTGAGTTATAAAAAGGTTACCAGCCAAGCCGTGGAATTTGTGCTTATTCTGTAGGCATTAAGGATCCTGGAGAGGTCTTTTGAGTGACACCCCAGTTGACCCTCATTGGGTAGACCGGAAGGGAAGAGCAGAGCTTGGGTTACGTAGGCAACTGGGAAGCCACTGCCCGCCTCACCATGGCCTGGGCTAGTGTGGTTCCATCAGCTACCAAGAAGAAAGGGATGATGTGAGAGAGCCAGTAGTTCTTGGCAATTGATAAGGTATGGGCAGCAAGGGAGGGTAGGAATCATCTAAATTTTAGGTGTTAAAACTAGCACCTGGGTGGGGCCTGCCTGGTGGCACAAGGCATTAGGCACCGCACTATGAAGCTTCCATAGCCACTGCAGCACAGGTTCGATCCCTTGCCAGGGAGGTGAACCACGTGGCGCAGCAGAACTCTCCTGTCTTGACTGCTGCTCCTCTTAACAGTGTATTTCAGTCCATCTGCCTTTTGTGTTCCCCACTCTGACTCTGGTGACTCCTCTCACCCTCCAGACCTCTGGCCTGTACCCCAGTTCTTGTATGCATAAACAAATGTTAAATAAAAATTGGTACCTGGATAATGGTGCATTTATAAAAGAAGGAGCTTCTCTTTGGGGGTCTTAAGGAAGAGAGGAAGGAGATTAGTTTAGCTGAGTTTTAAGTGCAGCGGACTGGTTGTGGAGTCATTGAAAAACTCTCCAAGCAGGACCCATGGCTTGGTTCTGGGAAGCCACTCAGATTCACATGGAGTTTACTCTGAAGATTCAAGTACACCCAAATTCTGTTATTGTGTCCATAGAGAGTCTTTTCAAATCAGACTCCCTGATCCTCTCAACTGACAAAGGTAGAGCCCAGATTAGGTTTCTGCCGCTGTGACACTTCAGTAACTGACATCTGCCTGATGTGCCTGTATGGAGATCCAAAGAGCAGTTGCGACACAGATCCCGGCTCCACCCTGGCTGTACCTATCACTGCTGTTCCCACAGTGTTTTGGGGAGTGACACAAAGCAGAGACTGTATGCTTACTCCAGGGAAATGTAGACTCATGGATGGGGTTCCAGAGAGAGAATGTGGAATTGGGACTCACCTCTTGAAATATGATAGTTGAAGTTAGGTGAAAGAAACCACAGAGGGAAGTGTCAGAGGAAAAGAGAACGAGTGCCGAGGACATACCTTGGGAAACACAGTTGGAGAACTAGAGAGGGACTGCTAAAGGTGGAGAGAGGTCGAAGAGCTAGGGAGCAATCAAGGGAGTGCTATGCAAGAGAAGAGAACCTTTAAGAAAAATGGGATTACCAAATTTCCAGAGAAATCAAGGAGAAACTAGGCTGAGAAGACCAGTTTTTGTGATCCCCTGGACACCTCCAGGGGAAGAGAAATGTATTTAAAAGATTTAGGGAGCAACTGGATGATGAGGGAGTAGGAGTGACAGTAGAGGTTTGCATCGATGAGTAGTTACTGCTATGGGCAACTGACACCCAGTTCTGCTGGGGACACTTGAGAGGCTGTAGACTACACCTAAGAACTGCTCCCTGAGCCCAGATGTGAGGAACATGGGGTATTTACCCATCAACTGCTTTGCCCTCATGAGTTGAGTCTTGCTCCTGTTCTTGAACCCCGAGTAAAGTTTTCAGAAAACGCACTGTATCAGGTGACATCCTGTCAGTGACCACCAAGTTTGACTCTGTGTGTGTGTATGTGTGCGCATGTGCACATGTGGGGTGGGCGGGAGCATGGTCAGAATTGGTTACAGGTTGAAGAAATTGTTGAGTCATCAAAACAGCCTGGTATTTTGACCAATTTCTGTGGGAAAAAATGAAGCGACACTCTGAGAATTATCTGACTCCATTAGGAAAGGCTATATAAGACATGAGAGAGAGCTGAGGTAGAGAGTAAAGCAAGTATGAAGGCACTGAGGTCGGAGTGGGCCTGACAGGTCTTATGCTTGAGGAATAGCTAGCAGGCCAATGAGATGAGCAGGATGAACCAGAGTGAGTAGTAGATTATTAAGTCAGCAAGGTGGTAGTTCTGATCTGGCTGCTTTGGCTAATTATATGTGGTGATTGGCAAGTGATTTGGGAATGGATGATTTAGGATGGCATCATGTCCCATGTCTAATGCTCATGAGGTTAGATGTTCTAGACAGGGACCTTAGTTGAATTAACTCATCTCTACTCCTATAGACTTTCCTCTTATAGCAAGTTAGTCAGGCATTAACACACTTTGGAATAATTCTCAGCAGCAAGAGTACAGAATTATGTGCAAGTGTTTTTGCAATCATATTACACACAAGACAGATTACCCAGCATCAGTAGGGTGAGGTCTTCATGAGGGCATGGATACCTGAGGAATTACTATTCAGTGACATTATTATAATAAATGATTGTGTCATGGAGGCCATTTAACATAGGCCAGTGGCTACACTGAATGCTCTATAAATATGTTACTTCTATTTGTAATCATTGACTGTTTCCTTCCTCTATCACTTAACAAATTGTGTTTTCTCAAGAGTGCAAGTATCCTATGCTTTTTAAAAATAGACTTTATTTTTTTTAGAGCAGTTTAGATTTACAACAAAATCAAGCAGAAAGTATAGACTTTTCATCTATCTCCTGCACCCACACTTGTACTCACTGCCAACTCTCTCACCAGAGTGGTGTATTTGCTACATGAACAAATCTCCACTGACATATATCCTTATCACCCAAGTCCATAGTTTGTATTAGGGTTCACTCTTGGCATAATATAATCTATAGCTTTGGATGATTGTATGACATGCATCTATCCTGATAATATCAAACAGAATAGTATCGCTATCCTTTTTTTTTACAGCTGTTTATATTTCTTTATTATATATATTTTATATTCTGTAACATTTTATTTTTATAATTTAATTATATATATATATATATTTTACATCATTCTTCCTTTGTCACTGCCCTTTTTAAGTGCTGTCTTCTCCAGAATGCTCTTCTTTTGAACTGTCATCCTCGAAGTCTCATTATGGATGGACTCTGTTCTCTCTGGGAAGTCTTACGGGCAGAGTTGTATGTGAACTGTCCTATGACACAATATATTAACATTATTTTTACTTAATTATATTAAATGTATTTGTTTTCATGTATGACCCTCTAACAGACCATAATTTCCTTCATAGTTAGAGTCATGCTGCTTCCAGGAATTACAAGTGCCCACCATGATTTTTTAAAAAAAGATTTATTTATTTATGCATACAAAGCTGCTGGGGTACAGGCCAGAGGCGCAGGAGGTGAGAGGATTCACCAGAGACAGACTCGGAAGCAGAAGAGACAGATCAACAGAAGTACACTGCTGAGGAAGAGGTTGGCTGCACCATGTGGGTCCCCTCCCTGGCCGGGGATAGAACTCGCCCTGTTGTGTTGCAGATGGTCTACAGTGCGGCTCTCAACCCTCTGCACCACCAGGGAGACCCCCCACCATGATTTTTAACATGCAAAAGGTGGGAGGAAAATGTTCGAGATGCCCAATTCCTTCTGCTTTGACTGCTTATTTCTCCTCTCTAAGAAAATACCCAATCTGAAATCACAATAATTATGAGATGGTGCAAGTAAACTGGTGCCTTACATGGATAGACACAGACAAGCTTCATAAATAAAGGTAGAAGAACACCATTTTATAAAGGTTAATTTTCTATACACCCTGACTTTCTGCCTTGAATGTAGTGGTATCCGCATGAGGTAGCTAAGATAAAGCCGCCATTTTGTGAACATGAGGAAATAGATTTCATCTAGGACATGCGAATCAATCACTTACCTCCACACATCTTGTCAAGGAAAGAATAAATACAAGTTTTCTCTGCTACCTGAGAATAAAATGTTTCAGTTTGGTGTGATTTGGTAGGTTATTTTTTCAGTTCTGGGAAAACTCTAAATGTTTTCATATAAGTTAATTGTGTAATAGCATCCCCAGATCTAAAATGTAACCTACCAAATCTTTAAAAATAGAAATATTCTACTTTCAAGTAGCTGGGAAACCTGTATTCATTAGATTTTCTATCGCATGAAGTAGAATGAATTCTAATAGATGTATCAACACTATTCTTATTTTAAACTCATTTCCAAAGACAAGGTTGGGTAGAATTTTTATTCATAAGATCTTTGTAGATATTTCTCTTCTATAACTTCTACATATAAATCCCCTGTTATTCCCCTTCTCAAAACCTTGTGTTAAACTTTCAAATACTAGAGGAGAGTATCCTGATTAATAACACCTGTCTTACTTTACTACATACCTGTTATTAAAGTGTGGATTTATCAATAAACCAGGAATGTTTATTGAATGTGTACTATTGGGGGAGTCTACAGAGGACACACACCGTATGTGATATGATCTCTGTCCTCAAAGAGGCTTAGAATATAATTAGCATTATTGTCATTCATTATGAGAACTCACATAATTGAGTTCTTATGTCCCAGGCAATGTTTATATCTGTTGATTCCTTTATGCCATATGGTCATGGAAATAAAGGTGCTCACATATGGGAATCTTTGGACTCCCTAATTCTATATCTTTCTCACTTTTCTCCTATTCACCTGCTTGTAACTTCAGGAAAAGCTTCTCTTTTATTTTTTATTTTCTGTTTGTGAAGAGTATTTACAGTAGTGAAATATTAATGTCAAAGGATATTGTGAGAAAAAAAAGATGTAAAAAAACAAACTACTTGTTGCCATGAGCACAGTAGCCAAGGAGCTATAAATAGTTCTTTCCTCCGCCTTATAACCTGTTTGACAGTGTTTGCACTAACCATTTGTTCCACTAGATGGCAGGCTTTTTGGTTAAAAAAACGTAAAGTGTTTCTTGGGTTCTCTGCGGTATATGGTCGTTTTTAATGTGTCAAAGTAATCTAAGTCTATTTGTTTGGTTCCCAAGTGGTGAAAAATATAAATAATTGTGGGAAGAAGAGAATTATTAGGAAAGAGAGGTGTCTAAAGCTATCTTTAGCCAGTACTTAGTACATAATCCTACTTAGTAATCATTTTGACTGCTATTTAAGCACATTAAATGTGAAATTTCTATTTGTCTTGGAAAATTCTCATGCTTATTTCTTTTTTTTTTTTTTAAAGATTTATTTATTTATGCATACAAGCACTGGGGCACAGACCAGAGGTGTGGGGGGGTGAGAGGATTCACCACAGAGAG
>JAGFMF010011673.1:7931970-7959988 GCA_019455555.1 Galemys pyrenaicus | reverse complement strand
GCAGGAGAGGTCTGCCGCGCCATGTGGGTCCCCTCCCTGGCCGGCAGCAGGGATCGAACTCGTGCTGCAGTGGCTGCGGTCCGCTTCATAGTGTGTTGCCCAACCCACCGCGCCACCGGGGAGGCCCCATTTATTAAAATTTTACAAGATTGGTTCAATATTTGAAAAATCAGTGTGATTTTCAGTGCTAAGAAAATAAAGGAGGAAAATTATATAATTTTCTTAATAGGTGCAGAAACACCTGACTTAATTCAACACTCATTTAACATGATAACTCATAACAAATGTGAGTAGAAGGAAACTACTTTAATTTGATAAGGAGTATTAAAACCCCACAGGAAATATTTAAAAAGTATTTAGTAACTTACAGATGTGACTTGCTAGGATTCCACCAGTACAAAAGGCAGAAATGGAACTAAGAGTGATTTTATTGCCCCAAACTTCCCAGTCTTAGGGAGGAACAACTGCAAAGATGCACGAACCACTCCCATGTAGGGCTGCAGTCTGGGAAGAGTCTATCAAACCCCATCAATAGACATGCTGACTTCCTTTCTGCCCTTTCCTCTTGTTAGTGGAGGCTGTTTATACCATTTGGTTTTCTGGACAGACTGATCTTAAGAACTAAATCTTACAAATGTGACATCAGTGTTCAACACACTTTGAAAAGCAGCTGTCCTCTATTTCTGTTTTGGTAAATCAAAAACAGAATTTAGCTTCTTATACCACAAACATGCATGAGAGTAGAAACAGCTGCTCAGAGTTGGCTTTAAAAAGTGCTAGCACAAGGAATGCGCTAAGCAGCTGTGGAGTTTGCTGGGTTGGCTCTAAAACCTACTCCTGTCTTGTTTTTCCTTGTGCATATTCCACTAGTCATGGGGTAGAATTGAAGTAGACAACACCCATAAGAAAATGTGGACGATTCAAATAGAGATGACAAAGAGCAAATGAAAAGTGGAGGCATGGCCTCTGAAAAGAAATGCTATGCCATCATTTACAGAACTGTAGGAGAGAGCCGTGTGTCCCAGACAGCACCTTTCAAATCTTAATGTACATACTGGGTGAGTTTTTTAAATCACAGATTTTAATTCCATGACTTTTAAAACCCCAGAGTTTGCACCTCTAATAAGCACCCTGATGGATGATGTTGCTGGTCCAAGTCTACACTTGTGTGTCAAGTTCTAAAGATGTCAAGTGGATATTAGGTCGCCCCCTGGTGAGAATCCCATACAAATCTAAGGTGTTAGAACAGAACCAGATCAATTATGATTTAAAGAAATCATTAGTAATACTAACTTAACTAGCAATTCACACAACTTTGTAGAAAAAAAATCAATATTAGGGTCTTTACTATTTATGTCACTTCAAACTCTTCTTTACCATTATTAACAGACAATCTATTACTCCTAATCTTCTGCCAGCTCCTAAGCCTGGGAATGTTGAAATCATCTTATCCCACATTAACCTTTGCCCAAATAGTTACAACTACTTTCTAGAACACTATTTTCTTCATGTTGATTTTTGAAAAAAATTCTTCAGCTCTCCTTAGCCACAGTGTAAAGTTCAAACGCCACAGTCAGACCCCTTAAAAGTCTCTACAACATGGTTCTAATCCTTTCCAGCCTTGTTGGGATTAGATTACTACATGTACACTATCATTTCACAATACTCTGTTAAATGCATGCATCCTTTACAAATGTATTCTGTTATCACACTTTTAGTGAGCACTTCCCTGTGTCAGGTGCCATGGGACTGGGGATATGTGACCTATCATTAACTAGTTTGTTTTTTCTATTCTGCTCCTTTTAATGTACTATATGGTATAGAAACACTCTAAGGTATTGACATTGTCTGTGGTGTAACCATGAATAAGTTTAGAATATTTTTATGTTATTGGTATGTTGCTGTGTATATATACCTTGTTTTGGAGAAGGAAGGGGGAGAATTTACCTTGTTGGTATGGATACCCTAAAATAGAATAATTGTATTAAAATTGTTTCAGTATGTATTGAATTATGTGTTGACCAATATGTTTCCAGAGACTGAAGATTTTCATGTTATGTGCAAAAATTGTGCACTGATTTTAACATAGTACCTACTTGCTTGGGTCTTATAAAATATTTTTGTTATTTTGATAGACATAGATATTAGTCCTTTTTTTAAAAATTTTTTAGGACTACCAGCAGTCTATCAGGGCCACTGTGAAAGTGAAAGAAAGCAGCTCTCTGGGCACATCTTTGTGTACTGGAAATCATGGAATTATAAGGAATCCTGAAAATGCCACCTCACTTCACTGGAAGAATCTGAATGTTTTCTAACCAACATCAGCTCAAAAACCGGTACACAGGAGTCTATTGTTTGAAGAATCAAGAGTTTAAAGGGCCCATACAGTCATATAGATCTGTATGATCATGAGACTGAATAATTGTGATTAATTTATTATATTACATCAATATCAAAATGAAGTAAAGTGAAGTTCTCTATTGGGGGTAAGTGCATAACTACTTGATAAGGAGTTAGTCAATGTTTCCCTTAAAAGTAGGAACATAATAGAGATCAACAAATGGCCTTGGGAAAACTGAACAGCCACATGCAGAAAAATGAAACTAGACCACTATTTCACACCATATACAAAAGTTAGACTAGAGAACTTGAATGCCAGACCTGAAACCATAAAATACATCGAAGAAATACAGGCAAAACACTCGGTGACATTGGCTTCAGAGACATCTTTGGGGACTTGACTGCAATGACAAGATAAATAAATAAATAGAACTTCATCAGACTGAAAAGTTTGTTTCTGCACAGCAAAAGAAATGATCATTAAAGTGAAAAGTATCCTACCATTTCTACTAAATGGGAGAAAATATTTTCACATTTTACATCCAACAAAGAGCTAATATCCAGGATCTACAAAGAATTCTTATGCTCAACAAGAAGGAAACAAATAGCCCAATCAAAAAAATGGGCAGAAGATCTGAATAGACATTTCTCTAAAGAAGACATTCAGATGGCCAACTAGCACATGAAAAAATGCTCATTACTTAGCATCAGGGAAATGCAAATCAAACAAAAATTATACATGGAAGTAAATGTTGCATGATGTTCTCCTTTTTAAAATAATAACTTAGTGAATAAGCCCATCAAAACTGGCAAACTTTGTTAATTTTTAACATATATGCATGTTTCCTTTCAGCCTCAGGTAATATAAGTTAATACAAATAAGATCTATTTTTCTCACATGCTGAACAACTTGGTATTCACTTTTGCATATTCTGAAACAAACATTTTAGGATAAAACTAATCTCTCTCTCTCTCTCTCTCTCTCTCTCTCTCTCTCGCTCTTGCTCTCGCTCTCGCTCTCTCTCTGTCTCTCTTAACAAAACCCTCCCATTACTTTGGATGTTTTGTATTTTGCTGTCACTATTGCTGCTAGCGTAGTATTAATCATGCAAATTAGTTACAACTTTTAGTCAATTGCATTGCAAATAAAAAGGTAGTATTTTTTCTTTTTCTTCTCTCCGTAGTTATCAAGACCAACCTGACTAAAGCCAGCAAACTCTAAGATTATGATCTATACCTAATCCTAATTAGTTACTTGGGAGGCAGGTAACTGAGAGCGATTTGTCACATATAACTCTTTCAGCAGATTAGCAAATTTCAGGGGCACACATACACAACTCCATAAAGGTGCACACATTCATCTTCTTTCAAGACTTTCTGAAAGCAGCAAAATAAAAACATTCCTAAACATGACCCAAAGTTAAGTCAACCTAGAAAAACATGAAAGGCTAAAATAAACAACAGCATTTATTTGAGGGAAATTTCAGATTTACAAATCGAGAGACACAAACTCAAGTATCAATTTGTGTCTTTTTTTTTTTTTAGGAACAAACTGGATATTGGGGGAAGAAGGGTAGAATTGCAAAATCTAGTCATCACTAATTAGGATTATGTATAGATTATAATCTTAGAGTTTGCTGGCTTTAGTCAAGTTGGTCTTGATAACTATGGAGAGAAGAAAAAGAAAAGGTGCTACCTTTGCACAGTTTTCAGATAAGGCTTTGTCTTGATGGAAAATAGCTTTTGCTAGTCAGTAAACAGTTTTTTAAAAGTTAAAAATTCAGTATGATGGCAATTTAGGCACAGGATGACGTCTGCTTTTCATCCTTTTCACAGATATAATCACACATTGTGTATATATTTTAAAAGAATAAAAGTGAAACCAAAACCTTAAAATCAGGCTTAACAATCAATAAAATCACACTTAGAAATTATTCAGGTATCAAAAAATTGTTCTTTAATTAAATTGATTTACTATTAAGTTTAGTTTTGAAGCTCCTAAGTATATTGGAGATTAGGTTTAATTCTATAGCATGATATACTATAAAACATACTTGCTGTTATAAAAACGTTAATGGAAATTATTATTAAATTTAGTTCAACACAAACATACATTTTAACAACCATAAACATAATAAAGGGGTAATTGCTTATTTGTTAAGTAGCCAATATATGTTCATTAAAGTTAAAGATCATTGGGGAAATTCAGAGTAACTAATCTCTTATCAAAAGTTGAGAAATAGCCAAAGTAAGACTAATGAATCACTGAAGTAGTGACTAGTAAACTTTACTGCCAACCAAAAAGATAGTGTGAAAACTGGGAGCATCAAACAAAAACATGGAATGAAACTCAGGGAATGTTATAAAACAGCTTATGTAGTGAAGAGGCAGTGACTGTTTGTTGACTATTTTTAATAGTGACTGACTATAATAAAATTTTCTTAAGTTACAGGAAATTGGTCAATAGTTACCTCATATGAGTCACAGGAAACAGTTTAAGTTTGCTTATGATTTCTAGAGGCGTAAGCAAGGAATAACCCAGGTTGTGTTAATTTGGCAAAATTAGCTAAATTAGACTTTGTATAATGAAGCTTGTTTTGTCTGCTCAAGGAATTTTCAAGACTGGTCTCTTTATTTTAACACATATGAGGAAAAAAACTCCTTGAATCTTATGAAAACATGAAATGCATATGTATAGCTTACTTGTATTGGTAAATCAGAGAAAAACAAAACTATTTATTCTCATTTTTAAACCAAAGTTGTCGAACCAGTCTGACTTGTCCAAAGGTTCATCTTATAATATGATATTAATCTTGGATTTTTAAAATGTTTCTAAGCTAGAGATGTTGGTAAGAATGATTTTCCCCCTAAGTAGTGTTTGGCATGTTTAAAGTATTAAAGGTAGAGTTTGTTTATTATCTATAAATTTTGAGAACATTGGATTTCTTTCTTCACTGATTTTATCCTATCAATAAACAACAATTTCCTTAACTTGAGAGGTAATCATCAATAACCTCTGGATAGGGAAATAGTTCACACTTGCAAAAAGGTAGAGTGTGTTCTGAATTATAGATGCACAATATATAAATATATAGAAAATCTGTAGCTTCAGTTCTGTGTCTTCGGTCATGGATTAAAAGTGAATGCAGAAACTAAAAGGAACTCACCTTTTCTGAGTTCCTTCATAGTGGACTTTTACAGTGGGTCTTAAATATTTGGTTGATTAAACTGAGCTCACAAAGACACGGGCAAACAGTAACAAACCAGATTCTTATCTTTCATCTATTAGAGAATAAAATTCTACCACCCACTTGAGATCTCAGATCATTAGATCATATCAACAAATTCCTAATCATTGCTGTTACTTGGGAATAACTGATTGACCATGCAGAAAATGGAACAAACTACAAAATCAGAAGAAAAAAAAAAAACTTTACTAGGATCTTTAAAGTTGGTTTATTACTGCTAAAGAATTACATTGAAAGTCAAGAAAAGAAGTGTCTGGGTTTAAGCAACCCATGAGTGCATTTCTTTCTCGAGTAAGAGCGTAATTGGCCCTGTCAGGTAAATTCACTTAGTCATCTCAATGCGATGGACTCTGAGTGTGCCAGATTTAATTTTCAGAAGGGTAAAATCTTGACTCTCATGTGATGTAAAGTAAATATCTGTCCACAATATTAATTAAACCTACCAATTGGGGAGGGAAACAATAAGATGTTAAAATTGTCTCAAGAAGCATTGAGAGGATTTATAAGCAGCTAAGTATCCCACAAGGCCATAAACTGTAACTTTTGGTGTCATCTTTTCCACTAGTCAGAAATTATTTGCATCTTTACCAGTTAAACATCCATAAGTTAACTTGCCTATATTGAGTTGTAAAATAGCTCAGAGATAACAAATCTAATCCCAGGTGCAAGCCCAGTATTGCTCTGTAGTACACTTAGACATTTACCTATCTCCATGATTTCAAGTTTTGTCTATCACTGTTTTCCCTTATGGTAGGATTAAAAATCAAAGACAATTGAGTTCACAGTTATCATTCATGGTAATTGTACCTTCAATTACTTCAAATGTATTTCTTTGTTATTGAAGCTAAGTACTTCGAACATTTTGCCTTTCTGTTTTCCTCCAGTTAAACTCATAATTCACCTATTTTGGGTCACTTACTCCTAGAATGAAATATGGGATTTAATAGATTATCTTTGGTTCTGTTATTTGTATGTTTTTAAGAGAGAGTTTCTGTGTCCAACTTCTTAACTATTGTTTTTCTTCTGACGTGTACAAAATATGTTCCATTATGCAATCATAACTTAAGAAACATCTAAACATCTTAGAACTAGTAATTTTCATTTCTTCATCCATATGTTTGTTTCCCTTTGCCAAAAGGTGAGCTAGTGCTTTATAGATTTTATGTTTAAATGCTTTAATTCACTTATAATAGTCTGTGGTTTGGGAAATCAGTGTTGTTCATCTGCTATGCAACTGTAGATGTGTTCCAATTACATTTATTATATAAAGTGTCTTGGTAGAAAAGTCATTAAATGCATAACATTGTTGAAGTTAATATCTGAAGAATCTTGCTTAATTTTTAATCATGATTTTAAAGTAATCTTCTCTTTGCAGTATTTAGTTTCAATTAGAATTTTCAAAGATTATCTTCTAGAACTTTATAAATTTGTAATGAGGTTTATCCAGAAAAAAAAAGAATATAAACTATTTCTGCATATTTTAATGATCATACACTCAGCTTGGGTAGTTCTTACTCTGATTTTGCAGTTTCCACTAATGAGCTCCCTTGGTTCCTAAGTGAAATTAACACCCATGTACTTTGAGCCTTATTGGGTGATAGTGGATCATCATTGTAAATGAAATTTTATGTCTTTTTTTTGTAGCTGTATTTACTTTATTGCTATAAAGAATGTGGTAGATATGATTCTAGACTTTCAGATTCCCAAACTTTTCCTCCCACTTTGGCAATAGAAAAAAATGGTTAGAATCCTAAGGCCTAAATCCTAACTCTGCCACTTTCTAGCTGTCTCACTATAGGCAAATTCATCAACTTTTCTCTACCTCCATTTCCTCAATTAAAAATATAAGTAGTAATAATACTTGGATTATTAGGATTAAGAGGGTTAGTGAAATATCTAAAACTTTAAGACCAGTCTTATAACTCATAGTAACCTCTCTATGAATGTTAGTTTTTGTTATTATTGTAGTATAGGAAGAGTTGTAGTAAGGGCTACCTAAGCTTCCCAATAAGTGAGGACAAATAAATGGAGAAATACTGCAGAGATGGAAGAAATGTATATCACTGACATACAATTGTGTGTTTTTGTCATATGAGATTGGCCCTGAGCTACCAGATTTGTTGTGAGATTTGATGTGGAAGATCTGCAGACACTTGCAAGGCACCAAGTTGTCAAAAACCACTTTCCAGAAACCAAAGAAAACCTTGACTGGAATCTTCTTTGTGAGCCTTATTGCTTTTGTTCGTAACCAGTGAATTTTTGCATTACTATGTGAATTTAGTAAATATTTCCTATTTTGTTTTGTGTATTACATGTTAAAAAAATTGGTTACATGATCCAAGAAGAAAACCTGAATTTGTATACTTTACTATATGAAACATTGCTAGTGCAGTCATTGGTTTCACAATAGTTTAGTGTGCATTACATTTTGCTTCAAATGGCATAATTTCATGCTACGTTGAGCCATATAAGGAGATGTATGGTGAATGGCATCTGCAGTTCCAACTAGCAAAGATACCAGGTGTATGCAGTTGGAAAATTGTAATCGGAAGATTCTAAGTTGCTCACAGAGCATTCTAGTTACCCACAAGATTATTTTAACATCTGTTTGAGTCACATTCATTAGCAGCATTTGCAGTATTGTGAATGGAATACTGATTTACAAGGACAAGGCAATAAATAGTTGCTTACTTAGAAACCAGATGATTCCTGTTATTTTGCATGACAGTGTCAGAGTTGGCTGCAGAGAATGCTGCTGTGGTTTGACTAGGAGAAAGCAGAATTGACTGCTGGATGATCTAGAATTCTGGTAGGTGGGGGGAGGTAACCGGAGAGTTGAGAGGACCTTCCCTTACCCTCCACCACCAAGTCCTGAGGACTCTTCCACCTCAGTCTGGCTTCTATCTGCCCCATCTGCCCTGCATTAGCTCTCAAAGGGGCCTTGCAGTGATCTTCCACACTCCTGCCCCTTGCTGTCCCCTCCAATGGTTTCTCAACATTGCTCCTACCTGAGTGACTTTTCTAATGTACAAATTAGATTATTTTACTTCCTAGATCAAAGTTACACAAGATACAACTTTTGCACTTGGCAATAAATGTCCTTAGAGTTGCCTCTGCCTTTCGGTTAACTCTCATCTCTCTTTCTCTTCCCTGCTATAAGCTTAATTTTCTTGAGTATAGAATTACTTGTATTCCCTTTACTCAAACTTAACCTTTTTTTGCTAAATTGCTTTCCACTGTAAAGAATTCCTTGACCCTGCCTGGATCTTCCCCTGTGTTCTATAACAATTTGTACAGAAATCTGTAATAAGAAATAAAATGTTATGTTGTCACTGGTTAATATTTATTTCTCCACTTAACTGACTTATTGAAATCAAGGCTGTTTCCTCCTTATCCTTGAATTTTCAGAGCCCAGAATGTTATGGGCATGCTATTATTATCTTTTTTGTTGAATAAATTTTAAATTCTAAGTTAAATTAGAACCTTACAATAATTGAACTAAGATAAAAATATTTTTGTGCATATTGCCAATTTTATTTTTTTCAATTTATGTTAAAATAATTTAATTATTTATCTCTTATGAAGGTAATAGCTGCATCTCCCTATTAGGTATTGCCACCATAGTGTACCTACCACCAAATCACCCATAGTCCTTGTAGTGCCAGGAAGGGCACAGAACAAGTTCTGGATGGTTCTAGCAGATGGGGGTAAAGGAAGGAGTCTTGGAGCCCTCGGTGGCTCTTATGCTTTTATTACAGAGGTGGCATCAGATACATGGCAGGCAGGAGTGCGGGGGAGAGGGGGTAGCCCGGGAGGCTGGCAGGCCTCCCAGCCCCTGGCACATCTTATGCTCTGCTTCTACTGCTGCTTTGCAGGTCTTCTCCTGTTCTCCCGCTGCTGCTCTTACTCTCACTGCTGCTCGTTGGTCTTGGTGCTCACGCTGGTGGCTGCTTATTGGTTGGGCCCAGCGTCTTCATGACGCTGCCCATATAAGCCCGTGTGCAAACTCAGGTGCACCCACTCACACATGCCCACCTAGGAACGCGTGCAGCACCGCAGGTGTCTATCATCACACCAGTGATGGGAGGGTGGAAAGACCTGATTTCTCTGATCCTACAGTCCTCCACCATAGTCCATTGGACTGCCTTCTCACTTTGCTCTCCACCCTTCCCCTCCTCCTCTGCTATTCTCAATTTATTGATTTTTTTAAATTTTGAAATGCTTTTTAGCAAAGGAAAAAATATGAATTGAATGTTTGGAGAATTCATATGACTGTATATTGGTGCAAACCAGGGATATTAATCTTGGGTTTTAGGACTGGGATATCTAGAACAGAGAGGGAGATGCTTCATACAACAGACAAGGAGGGGTGACAACATCTTTATTTGAGAATAAAGATGTAATTCCTGCATAAAGAGAACATGTTTACTGATAAACCAAATTTCTTCAACTAGGGATGGGCAAAGGATTCGGGTAGAACAGAAGCTTTTCCTAGTCTTAAGGGAGACTGCTCTCAATCAGAAACTATCTGCAGTCTTTAAAAATGGTACTAGATCTCCTGAGGTTCACAGAGCTTTGATTAACCTCTAGTTTTCTACAAAGTTGACCAAGAGGACAATTCTGAGCTTATTAAGAAAAGCTTGTCTCACTCTGTTTGGAGGGCAGACCCTACAATTTCCTTCCTTTGGACTTCTATAAAGGAAGTTCTGTAACAGGGTGGTCCCCAGGAAAAGGGCAAGTTCCAAAATCTGGGTTCTGCCATAAGTGGGTGGAGCTGAGCAAGAATAAGATGTTGGACAGAGGAAAGAGGAGAGGACAGAATTAAAAAAAAAAAAGACCAAAATAAAGAGCAGAAAGGAGACATGGAGGAGGCATGTGGAGCAGAGGGACATGTAAAAAAATGCGCTTGCTTCTTAGTCTTTGACTAGTTAAAACAAATGTAGGTGAAAGACCTATGGGGAGCTTAATAATGGCAACTTTCATCTTAATTTTAATTTTGCTCTTTCCTCCCAGATTTGTCTGATCCTTTCTAACCCTTTTCTATGAGTCTCTAATAAAAAGTCTTTTAAACTTGTGGCAGGCTTTTGGGCCTTGCTTTGGGCCAATCCTATTTGGCTGGACTTTTACCCTCAAGAAAATAGGTAACTTTAAATGCCTAACTTAGTAACTATATTCTTTATCCTTTCTGTATTGTCCCCCAATTACATTAAAATACCTTTCCATTAAGGCCTTATATATTTGCCATATATGGGATGGCAAAACCCATTAAAAAAAAACAGGTTTGAGAGTTCTGGGATGTCCCTCTCCCTGCCCTGTAACAATTCTACCTTTTAAAAGTTTGTGTAATAGATCAGTCCTTTGGTCTTGAAAATGGTTCAGTCCAATTAAACAGTTGTATCCTATTCCTGAGACTGTCCTTAGGTGGGCGGGTGCATGCAATAATAAAAGATATTTCTATGGAAACAATAAAATAGAACACAGAAATTAAAGATTGAAGCAAAACACAAATCCATTTGGGAGTCCCAGGGGAAGTCAGTGGAAAAGTTTTCTGGATGTTGTGCTCAAAGTGTCTTCAGAAGGGGTGAGTGAGGCAGTGGTTTCCTCATTTTTACTTCTTTGTCATCAGATATGTCATCATGAATCTGTTACAGGGCAGGGAGAGGGGCACCCCAAACCCCCAAACCTGCCCTCTCTGAATGGGTTCTGCCATCCATCGCATCAAGACAAACATATAAGGCCTTTAATGGAAAGGAACTTTAATACAGTTAGGGAACAATACACAAAAGGCAAAGAATATAGTTACTAAGTTAAGCATTCAGAGTTATCCATCTCCTTGATGGTAAAAGTCCAGCCAAATAGGATTGGCCCAAAGCAAGGCCCAAAAGCCTGCTACAAGTCTAAAGGACCTTTTAGTGGAGACCCATAGAAAAGGGTCAGAAAGAGTCAGACAAATCTGGGGAAAAGAACAAAATCAAAATCAAGATGAAAGTTGCCATTATTAAGTTCCCCACGGGTCCCTCACCCACATCTATTCCAACCAGTCCAAGACCAAAAAGCAAGCGCAGTTTCTTCACATGTCCCTCTGCTCCACGTGCCTCCTCCATGTCTCCTTGCTGCTCTCCATCCTGCTTCCTTCTTCCTTCCTTCTGTCCACCTATCTTCTCTCACCAGCATCTTCTTATCCCCACTCAGCTCCGCCCTACCTAGGGTGGAGCCGGAATTCTGGAACCTCCCCTTTTCCTGGGGACCACCCTGTTACGTATCAACAGTAACAGTGACATTTAGGTACTTAGTGATGTGTCTGATACTAACAAAGTTCTCTATTTTCAAAAGGACAGTTTTGGTTTTTAATCGATCTAAGATAAAAAGAGTGGGAGAAAAACTGGGGATGTTAGTTTGAAGTCATAGAGATGTTAAGAGATGTTATTATCCTGTCCTAAACAGCAATCCTAAATGAATCCTAAAATGAAATGGGCAATCCTAAAATGAAATGACTGCCCTAGTGTGGGTCCTTACCCGCATGCTAAAAAAAAAAAACATAACTTATAATGAAACCAAACTGCAGGGCCTCCCTGGTGGCGCAGTGGGTTAAGCAACCAACGCACTATGAAGCAGACCACAGCCACTGCAGCATGAGTTCGATCCCTGCCTCCAGCCAGGGAGGGGACCCACATGGCGTAGCAGACCTCTCCTGCTGTGCCCGCTGCTCCCCTCAGCAGTGTGTTTCAGTCGGTCGGCCTGTTCTGCTTCCTACTCTGTCTGGTGGATTCTCTCAGCCCCTGCACCTGTCTTGTAATCCAGTGCATGTATGCATAAATAAATAAATCTTAAAAAAAAAAACCAAACTGCAGGCACATACAATAAGCTTAGTAAAGGGTTTATTTACAAAAAAGGGGAAATCAAGAGGGGAATAACTTGCGAAGAAAGAGAGAAATAAATCGGTGAATGCGTCCTGCCAGTTCTGCTGAGCTGGCACTCCAAAGCATGCTGCAGGCTGGTGAGAAACCAAGCACTCAAAGCCCACATGTCTGTTTATAAACCAGGCTTGGCGCTTCACCTCGCCCTTAGTTCCCAGCAGTTCCCCCTTCAAGATGTCCAGAGTCATGGAAGATTCATTTGTACAAATACACAATGGAATGGTATTCAGGCTTAAAAGGAATGAAATTCTGATACATGCCATAACATGGATGAAATTTGAGGGCATTACATTAAGTGAAATAAGCCAGAACAAAGACCAGTATTGTCTAACTCCTCTTACATGATGCTGTGAACTGAACTGTGTCCTGAAATTCACATGTTGAATCCCCAAGTGCCAATTTGAGTGTATTTGGAGATGTGGCCTTTGAAGGTAGTTAAATGGAGTCATAAGGATACAGTGTTGATCCAGTAATATTTGTGCCCTTATAACAAACACCAGAGAATTCTCTCTCCTTTCTCACCCCCACATGTGATCACACAGAGAGAAGGTGTAAGCCCCTAGGCAAGCTCTCACCAGGACCATGCTGGAATCCTTTTCTCTGTCTGTCGGCCTCCAGAACTGTAAGACATTAAGTGTCTGTTGTGTAAACCACCCAGTTTGTGCTATTTTGTTATGACAACGTGTAGTGGCCAGAAAGGGCATACGGAGCAAGTTCGGGATGGTTCTGGGCAGACAGGTCAAGGAAAGGGAGTCTTGGAGCCCTCGGTGCCTTTTCATGCTTTTATTAGTAGAGGTGGCCAGGTACATAGCAGGCATGGGTGCTGGGGGGCCAGGAGGCTGGCAGGCCTCCCAGCCCCCAGCGCATCTCACCCTCTCAGCTGCTGCTCTCCTCAGTACTGTCGGTCCTGTCAGTCCTGGCATCCTCATGACACCGCCCATTTAAGCCTGTGTCAAACTCAGGTGCGCCCACTTGCGCATGCCCACTCTGGAATGCTCGCAGCACCGCAGGTGTCCATCATCACAGTGGTGAGAGGGTGGAAAGACCTGATTTCTCTAACCCTACACAACCTGAGTTAAGACATATGAGAAAGTGAAAATAGTCAAATCATGGAGGTAGAGAGTAGAACACTGAGTATCAAGAGAATGTTTAATTGGTGCAAAATTTCATTTTAGGATGATAAAAATGTTTTGGGGAGTGATAGCGATTAAGGGTGCACAAAAATGCAGATCTGCTTAATGCCACTCAACCATGCATTTAATGGTGGTAAATTTTATGGTAATGTCTATCTTATCGCAATTCTTAAAAATAAAAATTTTAAAAAATGGAGGAACTGGGACATAATAAGGAAATGTTTTGAGATTTCTGAAACCCTGACTCCACATGATCATTTTAGGCCAAGCACCACCTCCTCCAGCATCTCCCCATGGGCATATGTGGGTATCCCTCCACTAGGACCTTGGGGCTGCACGCAATCCAGCAGATAACAGTTGGAGAACACTTTGAGTTCTTTCTAGAAGAGCTCAAGAGCTCTGCTGTCACTGACTTTATACATCTTTTTCCCATGAGAGAAAGAATAAGTGTTTTCAGCTGGAGACTGAATTAGCAGTTTTGTCTCCAAAGACCGGAAAACACCTGGTCCCAGCAGGCTTTCTATTGAATTTTATGTTGCTTTCAAAAATAGACCAATTCTTAGCTGACTGGCAAGGTTTAGTTAGGTTTGGTTATCTAACACAATTTTATCTCAGCTCAAGCAATTACACAATGTTGTATTTATTTCTTAGCAGGGAGAAGAATATACAAAATTACTCTCATATCTTTCCTAAATGGAGCTATAGTTTGACAACTCAGGAAGCTTGAAAGAGCAAAGCATGTATTATTAGAGACACTCAAATCAGGTGCACAACTGAATAGGCCTTCAAATTAGGGAGACTTGCTACTGTGAGAGTGGTTTTGGACCAACAAAATGAGCATATCCTCACAGTTTGCTAGTAATGTGGATCTTTAGCCACATCCCAGACCTGCTAAATCAGAATCTGCAATTTAACAAAATCCCTAGGAATGCTCATTAAAGTTTATGCAGCACTTCCATGGAGTACTGTTTCTCAGGGGTGGTCTTTAGACTCACAGAGTTTCTTGGGAAGACTTATTAAAAATATTTATTCTTGGGCCTCTCCAGTGACCTAGGGGTTAAGTCTCAGCACTATTACTACTGTAGCCTGAGTTTGATTCCCATCGAGAGAGCTGACCCACATATGGCGCAGCAGACCTCTCCTGTCTCACCAACTTCTGCCCTCAAAAGTGTATTTCAGTAGATCTGTTTTTTCTGCTCCCCACTCTGTCTCTGGTGAATTCTCTCAAACTCCATACCTCTAGCTACACTCCAGTTCTTTACACACAGGCAAATATATATATATATATGTATATAAATGTGTATTTATGTGTCCTCTCCAAGACACAGCTTATCCTGTATGACTTTTAGGCAAATTAGCTTGAAAATTGTTGCTGTAGTTCTAAAAAAAAAAGTGGTGAAAAAGTTTTTTGGGAACCATGGTTCTAAGAATGTGAGGTTTCTCAATAACCATGCAATGGGGGAAGGAGAGAAGTACTGTGTTCTAGTTATGAGGTCTTTTGATGCTATCAACTGGTTTGACTGGATTTTTGAGGACTTTAAATTTCTTATTTTGTTTTGTTTCCTCAACCTCTCCCCCCCTCCCCCCAACCCCTCAGGGCCTCCCTGCTGGCGCAGTGGGTTAAGCAACCAACACACTATGAAGCAGACCACAGCCACTGCAGCATGAGTTCGATCCCTGCCTCCGGCCAGGGAGGGAACCACAAGGCGTAGCAGACCTCTCCTGCTTTGCCTGCTGCTGCCTTCAGCAGTGTATTTCACTCAGTCTGCCTGTTCTGCTGCTCCCCACTCTGTCTGGTGAGTCCTCTCATCACCTCCCAAGACTCTGGCCTGTACCCCAGCTCTTGTATGCAGAAATAAATAAATCTTTTTTTTTTTTTTTTTAAGAGATCAGAGGAAGGTGACCTTTGCACATAAATATTCTGAGGAATAAACTCAACTGACAAGAGGCAACTGCATTTGCCTCTGAGTGGCCGCCTGCTGTCAGGACTAGGTGTGGCTGTAACTGCTTTCCTGCTCCCTGTTTATGCAATAGTGTTAATAATTCAGCAGTTTCCTCAAAGGGTTGGCTGTGAATCAAGAGACAGGCATCTGTGTGATTCGACCTAAGGGGTCCCAAAGACTCTCACCGGTTTGCAGCTGTGTCTGTCACCACTTGAGTGTCACTTTTCATAGTTCACACTGGGTCCATGCAGACCTGGAAAGCAAGCTGTTTCAGCTAACTCTGTTACGTGGGTTTGTCGATTCAGGTCTTTCTGACTAAGGCACATACCTGAGAGTGTTATCCTACTGGTCTGAGAAAAAAGCCTGTAATCTGGGGAGAAAGAGAGGCTGCAGCACAGAGATACAAGGAGGACATGTGGATAAAGGGAAAAGGATAAATGAGAGATATCACTTATTTCATATGTTCTAAAGACCAACTGTGGTTGTCTTAGCTAAAGGCACTTACTAGAGACCAACTTCTAACCCCAAGTAGTTGTGGGGCCTGGATATAGGGGATTGGATATTAACAGATTGGATGCTGGAGCTGGAAGAGATGGAACATTGGTCTCTACAGATGAGAATCCTTATGCATAACAACCTCAAGGAATGACAGGGTGCTGTGGAAGTAGTAAGGTATGACCAGAACTGTGACTTTTAGACTTCTGCCTTCACACAACAGGCCAGAAAATATATCTATAAGAGCTAAGCTAGTCTTGCATATAAAGTAAATTTTATATCTGCAACCAGATGGTAGGCAGCACATTAACCAAGAACGAGCTTTAGTGTCAATTATTAAATGGTATCAAATTAACATCAGAAGTGTTCAAATCTGGCCTTTTATTTGCTCATGGGAATAGACAATCTACAATTCTGTGCATTTCTTCCTTTTTGGGTTAAGTTATATTGATTGAGATAATGTTGATTTACATCACAGTATATGTCTTAGGGGTGAAGGTCTACACCTCTACAAATGCATGTTATTGACCACACCTACCACCAAAGTCCCAGTAATTCTCACTGGACCCCCTTCTCCCCTTTGTTCCAATTCTACCACATCCCCTTTCTGGTAGACTTAGTTAGAGTCCAATGTGCTCTTCCCCTTGTGTTTTTATCCCTCTCCCTCATCCCTTTCCTCCCTCTGCGTTCTAGATGCCTCAGATCTATGGCCAGCTTTCAAGGTTTGTCTTTGTCTGACTTTCTGTTTGTTTTTTCTATATTCCACATACAAATGAAACCATCTGGTATTGATTTTTTTCCTTCTGACTTACTTCACTTAGTGTAATCCCTTTCAGTTCCATCCATGTTGTCGCAAATGGCATGTATTTTTCTGATTGTGGAGTAGTATTTCTTTATGCATATATACCTCATCGACTTTTTTAAATTTATATACATTTGGCGTCAATTGTAATCCCCATGTATTCCCCATCATCATTTCACCAGTGCACCATCACCTCAGTCCCTTGTGCTCTTATCTGCCCTCAACCCTCTCCCTTACCCCTCCCCCAAGTGTCCTCAGTTTGTCCTTGTCTTTTGTTTTTGTTGTGTTTTTATTATTTTTTTTGTTCTTATTCTTTTCCTTGATCCTTATTTGGTCCCCTTACATTCCTCCTCGGGGGTGGGGGTGGGGGAAACCATCCGGTATTTCTCTTCTGCCTTCTGACTTATTTCGCTGTATACCTCATCTTTTTGACACATTCATCTGTTTTGGGGTCTTTAGGTTGTTTCAATAGCTTGGTTATTGTAGATAGTGCTGCAATAAACAAAGGAGTACAAGATTCTTTTCAAAGTAGTGTTTTTGTGTCCCATGGGTAGGTAGATCCCTAGGAGTGGAATTGCTGATCCATTGCCATCATATGGCAGATCTATTTTTAATGTTTTGAAGAACATCCACACACTTTCCGTAGGGACTGGACAAGTCTACATTCTCATCAATAGTCAGTCCCTGCATTAGTAAAATGGGGATGAAACCATTTGAATTGTAGTGTTGCTGGAAGACATAACGAGGTAGTATGAGTAAAATATGGTATATATTAATCTCGAATGAATATATAAATTACCTAAAATCTTGTTAAAATGACAGATTCTGATTTAGTGCTTCTTGGGAATTCATGAGAATCTGCATTTCTACAAGTTTCCATATGCTGCTGAAGCAATTGGTCCATGGCCCACATTTTAAGTAATAGGGATATAAAGTAATGAGCGACTTAAGGCTTTTTTTAAAGATTTATTTATTTATGCATATAAGAATTGGAGTACAGGGCCTCCCCTCGTGGCGCAGTGGGTTAAGCAATGCCCCATGAAGCAAACCTTGGCCACTGCAGCACGAGTTCGATCCCTGCCACAGGCCAGGGAGGTGACCCACATGGCGCAGCAGACCTTTCCTGCCTGGCCCGCTGCTCCCCTCAGCAGTGTATTTCGGTTGATCTGCCTGTGCTGTTTCCCACTCTGTCTGGTGGATTCTCTCACTCCCTGCACCTCTGGCCTGTACCCCCGTGCTTGTGTGCATAAATAAATAAATAAATAAATCTTTTTTTAAAAAAAAGAATTGGAGTACAGTGCAGAGGTGTGGGGTGGGGTGGGGTGAGAGGATTCACCAGAGACAGAATGGAGAACAGAACAGGCAGATTGAATGAAATGCACTGCTGAGGGAAACAGCAGGCGAGGCAGGAGAGATCTACTGTGCCATGTGTGTCACCTCTGTGGCAGGGAATCGAATTCATGCTGCAGTGACTGCGGATGCTTCATAGTGCAGTGCTTAACACCTTGCACCACCAGGGAGGCCTCAACTTAAAACTTTTTAAATTTGTAAATTAAACTTTTGAAATAAGTTTGTATTTGTAAAAAAGTTTAAAAAAAAGTACAAAGAATTTCTCGAGAATTTTTACCCAACTTCTTTAAATGTGAATACCTTTTTACAATCATAGTACAATTATCAAAACAAGGAAACTCACATTAAAACATTACTATTAACTAATCTTCAGAGATTATTTTCATATTTCACCAGTTGCCTCATTCAGGCCCTTTTCAGAACCAGGATTCATTCGGATTACAAATTATATGGGAGATATAATAACAGAAATAACCCACTTGAATTTCTAGCACATCTTTGAATTCAAGTGGCTGTCAAACATTAATGGTCACGAGAAACATCTGGGGACTATGTTTCACACATTCACTTCCAGAGAAACTACCAATTCTCTAGGGCTTGGGTGATATTTAGGAATATGCATTTTTATCAGCATACTAGGTGATGCCAATGTTACTGGCAGAGACTTTGAGAAGTGGAGCCTAAGTGCTGAGATAGTTTTCTTCTATTCCTACTCTGTTGAGTGTTTTTATTATGAAAGGTGTTGAATTTTGTCACATGACTTTTCTCAGCAATTAAAATGATCCTGTGAAATTTGTCATTTTTGTTCTATTAATGAAGTATCTTACATTAATTAATTTTTGTATAGGGAAACATCCTCACATTCCAGGAATAAATCCCACTTGATTGTGGTGTATAATCTTTTTAATGTGCTGTTGAATTCTCTTTGCTAGTAATTTTTGTGTGATATTTGTATTAATATTCAACAGGGATATTATTCTGTAGTTTTTATATATTTTTTTCTTGTTGTGAGGCAACAGAGTTAACACTTGCTGTGTGTTCTTTCCTTGGGTGAGGACAGCTGTCCCTATTCATTTCTTAAAAACATTTTTAGAGCATTGCATGCACATGGTAACGTTTCTAGAGGTAGTATATATCCACTTCCCATTCCTATAACTTTCATAGCACAAGTGGAAGCACTGAAATTGCACCAGGTTTTACACTTTGCTATGTCACCTAACGCCCTTTATATTCCATGTTTCCTGGTAGATCTGGGTTTGTTACTCCTCAAAATCTGCCGCAAGGGGGCACCAGTGACTTCCTCTGGTACCAGCAGTATTAACAGAAGTGGTCAAATTAGCAAGCAACTAGCAAGTGCCAGGAGGGTCATAGAATATTTTGTCACCCAGACTTTACGACCTGTGGCCTTAGAGATCTTGAGAATTGTTAGTCTGATTACGTTAAGATGAATCTCAGAACCGCTTACTTTGGGTCATGTCTACAATTGTTTAATTATTGTTAATTTCAATAACTAAAGCAATGTATCTGCTTGAAGATATGGGTTGTGCAGGTTTGGTCCAGGCCTGTGGAGTTCTGCAAGAGGATTTTGGTCTGGATTCTCCTGGGCAGAAGAACAGTTTTGCATATTGTAGTAGCTGTGTGGGGGCTCAAACACAGAACTGAAGCCTTGACACGCTTTCCCTATCAGGTTCTTGTTCTATTTTTTACCTCCCTTCCCCCTGCATCTAGTGAACAGAAATAACATACTCTTCATGAGATTTCAATACCCACCCTCCTCATCCCCTTCATTGACATTATTTTCTCTTCTTCATTAACATTATTCATAAGTATTTTAATTATTTTTTATACTATTGTAAATTGAATGACTTTCAAAAATTCCTTTTCATATTGTTCATTGTTGGTGTAAAGAAACACAACTTAATTTTGTGGGTTGATTTTTACATCCTGCAACTTAGCTGAGTGCATTTATTTTAGTTAATATTAAGGGTTTCCTATATATAGGATCATGTTATCTATGAACAGGAATAATTTTATTATTTCCTGTCCAGTTTGCATGTCTTTTATTTCCTTTTCCTGCCTAATTGTTTTGATTGGAATTTTCAGGAATATGTGGAATAGAAGTAGTGAAAGCTGGCATCTTTCTCCTTTCCCCAATGTTAGAGGAAAAACTTTCAGTTTTTCACCATTGAGAATGATGTTAGCTGTGGAATTGTCATGGAGGCCTTTATTATGTTGATATAGTTTTCTTCTATTCCTATTCTGTTGAGTGTTTTTATTATGAAAGGTGTTGAATTTTGTCACATGACTTTTCTCAGCAATTAAAATGATCCTGTGAAATTTGTCATTTTTGTTCTATTAATGAAGTATCTTACATTAATTAATTTTTGTATAGGGAAACATCCTCACATTCCAGGAATAAATCCCACTTGATTGTGGTGTATAATCTTTTTAATGTGCTGTTGAATTCTCTTTGCTAGTAATTTTTGTGTGATATTTGTATTAATATTCAACAGGGATATTATTCTGTAGTTTTTATATATTTTTTTCTTGTTGTGAGGCAACAGAAAAACACATATTAGTCTCTGCCCCTGGCTCATAATATAGGGTTTATGAAACCTTTGTAATTTCCTGTGTGATAACAGAAGTAGGAGCATCTTTCTGTTCTAATAATTTGGTCTTTGATCCCTGTTTGTTGACTTGGTACCCTGGAATTTTCTGGGTGATATGACAGGGTTTTTTTTTTTTTTTTTTTTCATTCTAAAGAGGAAAACTCAGGGCTCCAGATGGCTCCTGACTGAGGACTGGTCACCAGGAAGACCAAACATTGATTAGAAGCATGGTGTTTTCAGCCCCAAACCCTATTCTCTTGATAAGGGAAAAGGACTGAGAATGGAGTTGATGATTAATCATGCTTATGTGATAAAGCCTCCAGAAAAGTCCCAAAAGTATGAGATTCACTTCCGTTGAGTCCCATTCCCTGATACTTTTAAATTGAATCCATAAATTATTAATTATACCTTCTTGGATTCTGGATATGTTTGCATTTTTAAAAATCCTGAACTTTTTCCTGGGAAGTAGTTAATTTAGAAGAGCTTTCTTCTAAATTCATTCTTTTGAGGTTAACCTTTAAGAGTTTTTTTTAAAGCAGGTTCAGAGCAACTTCAGTATGGGCTAACATCTGAGGCAGTACCTTTCTTGTACTCTACCCAATATATCATAAGTTATGAGGTTTTCCACTCTGGCAGGTAGGAAGAAAAACTGTTCTCAGGCCTGAATAAGCTTTGAGAATTGTTTTCTCTAAATTTTCCCAGTGCCTTTCCCTCATTCTTACGCAGTTTCTTCATATATACACTGCTAGTATACAAGTCAACACTCACGGAAGACCTCTGGAACTCTCTGGAATTCCATTTCTTTGCTGCATTCTCCTTACTGATCCTTTCCTGTGAACGCCATCCCTTAACCTCCTGAACTCCTAGCTCCATCTCTCCAGGCTGTCAGGCTGTCAGGCTGTGTCTGAGTTCCTCTTCTCTGCAGCATACCTTCTGGAAGTAGCAGAGAAATTAGAGTTTATATAACGTGTTCCCTCTCTCAGTGCTCACTGTCCTGCACTGTCTATGTCTACTGTCTAAAACTCAGTGTTGTGTACCCAGCTCAGTTTTGTTTCAAGTGAGTAAATCTGTTCTTTGTTACTCATCTTGGCCTGAAGTGGAAATCCATATTCCCAGTTTTTAGAGGTAATTTAAAAACACTTTAACAATTTAAGATTAAATATAGATTTTTATAATGTGTATTAGAAAAGTTTATCTATTTTTGATGAATAAGTGAATTGTTGTACAAATTAGTTAATAAAATTGGTTTACAACCACCTTTGTCTTTAGTCTTTTTATGACATAAAAATACTCATTTGTTTATGACAAGTGTATATTCTTCTTGTGATTTAAACACTCCAAATGTTGTACACTGATCCTGTAGATCAAATGCTTTGCTAGTTCCATAAATTTTAAAGATTAAATAAAATATAAGATTTGGTTTTAGTAAATGATTTGGTAATACTGTCTTTTAAATTTTTTGCCTTTGCCAGATTAAGGCCCAAAATTCAGAATAATCAAACTATTAGGATGGAATGTATGCTTAAACTAAGTTTCTTGGCAGATTGCTTTATTCTTTTGAGTCTAACTTCTCATTTGTAATTTAGAGTATGGGTGCCATTTACACAGGACTACATAATTAAAAGTAGCATAACTGGTAGACTCATATGAAGTGAACTTGGTTATGAATTACTTGAGATAATTACTTGGTTATGAATTACCTAGACAGTGATGGCACTTAGTAAGTACTCAATAAACGTTAACAGGTGTACAGGGAGTGCAGGTGAGAGTGATGAAGGGCAGTCTTAGTTAAACTCTGTGAGGGAGTTTGGAATTCACTCCAAGAACATTAAATAAAATCAGATTAGAGTTTTAGAAAAAAAATGCCCTGGCAGTAAAATGAGACGGGGAAAGGTTTGGAATTAAGAATGGAATCAAGAAGAGTTGTTAAGAAACTAGTTCAGAAGAGAGATTAATGGAATTTATGGTGGTTTGAATAAATGTGACAGCAATGGAAAGTATAGTATACTGATTGGATGTATATCAAAAATAAAAAACAAACAAAAATATATGCAGACCTATTGCCTGATGGATTGGGAGGGTAGATTGAAGAAAAAAAAAATAAGGTGACTCAGATTTCTGGGTCAGTAAGATTGGTGAATGGTGGTGCCATACATTAGAACTGACTGTCTAGATACACTAGAAAAGAACTAAATTGCAAATATTGATTCTTTTTTATAGACAAGATGACTTAAGTGTGGAACATGTTGTTTGAAGTGTGTTGAAGACAGCCAAGTGTGAATGATCCGCAGACATGGCTTTGGAACAAGAATTTGAAACAGCACTGTGCAATGATTAATTGTTTTGTATTTGTCAATGTGGTTGCCACTATGTCAAATGGCATTTGAACACTTGAAAGGTGGCTAGCGTAACCAAAGAACTGAATCTTTAATTTTATTTAATTAATTTGCACTTATGTTATCATGTGGTTCATAGCTAGCATACTGAGTTGCACAGGCTTGGAGTTTAGGAGTTTAGAGCACAAATGAAAAAGTTTGACTTAAGTCAAATTAGATTGTCCATCTAATAGGAATTAGAGATGGTTTTATGATGACCACCATGGAAGTAAGATTTGTCATAATGATGCTTAACTGTAACAATCTATCAATTATATCATATACATTAAACTTGCTGTGAATTTTTTATTTGACTTCTAAGAACAACTAGTACCTTAAATTCATTCACACTAAAACCTACATTGTTCTTCCTCCAAATACAAGTATCTTTCTCGTATTATAGATGTTTGAATAGGTATGATGTGCATGTGTGTATGGTGGGAGGGGCAGGTGTTTTTGGAATTTTAGTATCATATTTTGTGACAAAAATCAATGATCCATTCTATGTACATCCTTGGTGATGACTTTAACTTCATCTTTCCAGACTACAGACCAAAATGTTTGCAGTCTACTCACAATACAATTCTCCTTATCGCCATAATCATTCTGGATGCTTTTATTGAAAATTTGGTTTTGTTTTTGCAGGAGACAAACTAGAATTGAAAAATAAAATTCTAACAATGGATTGATACAAAGGGAAAATTTTTGTTTGTGCTTTGCTTTTGGCTAGATATTTGGAGCCACTTTAGTATGACGGTGTAGTTGGATGAATTGTAGTCTCAATAGTGTCCAAGTCCTAATCTCCAGAACCCATGATGATTACCTTAAAAGATGTAATTGAGTCAAAGATCTGGGAAGGTTTAACCTGGGTTATCTGGGTGGGCAGTAGAGACAATCACATGTATCCTTGTAAGAGAAAGGCAGAGGACATTTTCAGACACATTCAGAGAAGGCAAAACCCAGAGAGAGTTGAAGTGATGTGGTCAAAAGCAATGGATGTCAGGCAGTCACCAGAAGCTGGAGAAGACAGGAACATACTCTCCCTTAGGGCCTCCAAAAGGATCACAACTGCTGACATCTTGAAATCAGCTCAAACTCATTTTGGACTTCGGTCTTCAGAATTGTGAGACAGTAAGTTTCTATTGGCATAAGTCATCATTTATGTTAATTTATTACAGTAGCCACAGGGGGTTGGAATACACATAGTTGGAAATAAACTCTTCAGTAAAGATTGTTGCAATACTAGTAGACCATCACCCCTGATCCTTTTTTTTGGTCACCATGTCAAATTTATTTCAGTGGTATTAATGGCAACAGTACAGCTGAAAGTGCTCATGGTGACACAAAATTTCCTGCCTCCCAGTTTATGTCCAAAGAAGCAGTCATTCATTTCCCCTTTCTGTGGGAATCCACTCTGAGACATTTACCCAAATAAACTTCAATGTGATTTTTTTCTTGTCTTTTTTTTCCCTCTGAAGAAACGAGTGTCGGGTGTCTCACCTGCCTCTCCCACCAGCCAAATTGAGTTCCTGCTGAGAGGATGTTTCTATATAAACATCATGTTGAGTGGTGGCATGGAGAACCTGCCAGGAGCAGCACTGGACACTCCAATGTGTCATAACAATTCTTAGACATAAGTGATTGTTCACCCACTACACTTCCTCCCCCTTGAGAAATATAACTACAAAGTATAGCAGACCATTCTCTAAAAATGATCTTTCAAATTGCAGTTTTACATTTGCCTATATAAAACATTACTTTTGTTCTTGACTCATTTTTAAAGAACACATCCTTATGAAAAAATACTGGTCATCTGGCCCTTTCAATAATGTATTCAGTAACTTCCAAAGCTTGATTAATGGCTTCATTTATTTAAAAAAGTCTCAAATCATATGACTCCATTGACATTTTATCTGTTAGTTCTAGTTTTAATGTTTAATTTTGTCTAGCCTAGTAGTCAATGTCTATCCTACTTGATGTCAACTACATGAAGGCAGGAGGGTCTTCAATTGTCATGTCCCCAACATCTGCAATAATGTCTGGCGTGGTATATTATTCGATCAATGATCTATTTAATGAATCAATCTGCTGTCTATTCAATCCTCTATTGCTGTTATTGTCAAACTTTAAAGAAACAGAATCTTTTTAAGAATTTATATATCAATATATAAAACAAATCTGCTCAACATTTAGTGTGAATTTCTTGTAACATACATTAATATAGAATATTACATATTACTTTAATATTCATGAGAAAAACTCAAGTTTGGAGTTCAGAAAACTCTACACAGATGTTTTGGAAAAACAAGTATTATATCTAGGGTAAAAAGTCACTTTGGAACTTTTTGGCCTTTGTTCATGAAATGGTTAAAAGTGTAACAGTACCAGAGCAAGAGTCTACAACACCAATTTTCAAAAAAATACACAAGAACAAAAGTTCCTAAGGAAGCTGTGTTTGAATTGTTTCCCAGCCTTACCCACCGAGTAGTGGGAATAAGTAGCAGCTTTGGAATCTGGGAGATGAACTCAAATCCTGGACGGTTAATCACTTCATAGCCAAGTGAACATACTATTAAAAAGATAGTAAGGGTTAAAATGACGTCCAGGTATAGTACATTACATTGTGAATACTCAGTAAGTGATAGTTATTAACTAGACTAGATGCCAAGTTTCCTCAGATGACCTAGTTTCTCCTTCTCCTTTTACATGGTCTTTTAATTAAGTCTTTCACTTCAGGCGATTACAACATTGGTAGCAGAGTTTATGGGAAGATGGCAAAACATTCAGAAGCTAAAGACTCAGGTTTGGGTAAACTTATTTTAAAATGTGGTTATTTATTTCTATTTTTCTGCATCTCAGCATTGGTGTGGTCAAATTAGAATTAAGTGCTAAGTGGATTTTGATCATCACTTGCTTATCTGCCATAATTCAACCTCAGTTCAAAACTAATTTCAAATTCTTGACTGGGTTGACAAGGACTCATTTTCATATTCCCCAATACATTTGTAAATCTGCCTGTGGGCAATAGGTATGGTAGAAGACAGACTTTTGGGGTCCAGGTCTTATTCTGCTAGGTTTCATTTAGAAATTTTAGTCCCATTTTTGGGTACACTTATACCAGCAGTTTAAAACTTGTACTCACAGTGATCAACTATAACCGAAAGGCAGTTGTTTTTAAATTTTGTTTAAAGAATGCAAAACAGAATACACAAAAATAGTTATCCACATTATATATCTAATAGGCAATTCTCTAAATGGTTAAAATAACTCTAAAACACCCTATCAGTACTACCTGTATTACCTAAGATTTAGTCTTATTCTCTGTGATCTTGCCCACATTCTTTCAAATTTCACTTAGGAAGATGACTCTTGTTGATCTTTAGCCCTGGCTTCTTCAAATTCCAGACTTTTACATGTAACTGCCAAGATGACACCTCTATTTGAATGTCTAATGGATGTATTAGAGTCTAAAGAGTGAGCTTTCCCCAAAGCTACTTTTCCAGCAGTACTCTCTATCTGTGGCTAGTTGCTGAGGTCAAATACCTTGCAGTCATCTCTAACTCTTCCTTCTCTTATGTACCTTACCTTCCACACAGTGAACAAATTTTAATGGGTTACTCTTTTAAAGATCGAGTCCAACTACTTCTCATTACCATCCTTACTATTATTATAGTCTCACCTGGATTTGCTTCCTAACAGGGCTCTTCTTACAATACTGTCTGAACATAAAAGCAACAAGTGAGCCTGTTCAAGACTGTATCACGCCTCTGCTCCAAACTCCTTTCTCAGGTAGGAGAAAAGTCAAATTCCTTAAAAACCACCTACTGCCGGGCCCTCAATAAGCAGGCTCTCCACTTCTCCACTTTCCATCTGCACCAACCATACTGCTGGTTCCTTTAGCCAACCAGGCACACTCCTAACTCAGGATCTTTGTATTATTCTGCCTGAAATGCTCCCCCAATTTCAAGTTCCTAATTAAATGTAGTGACTCCTATGAGTTCGTCCTTGACTACCTACTTCAAACTGCAAGCTCCACCTATTCTGGTACTGCTTCTCTGCACATTCCTCACTTTACATTTTTCCCTAAAATTCCTGCCAGAATGTAATCTAAATTCTACTTTTTAAATATTTTAATTACCTGATGAGATTATAAATCCCATGAGGGGAAATGTTTTTTTAATGCTATAGGACCTATTAAAATAGTTTTAGGCATAGTAATCATGAAATAAATAACTGTTGAAAAAATGAACTTAAAAATCAACATTCCCATTCCCCCTTTGTACTGAGAGATTTTAATTAAAGTCACACAGTAGTTCTTGGGTTGAAAATAAAAGCAAAAGACCACTACACATTAGTTTGTCAACATGTAATGCCCTGGGTTTATTTTGTGAGAATTCTATCACAATTTTTCCAGGTGGGATTAAAAACCTTAAGGATAATGTATGCCATTGGACTGGGCATTCAGACTTCGGTACTGACAAAGCACTAGTAGTAGTCTGTTAAGTACCATTCTCTTCACAGAAGAGAAGTCAAATATTTCCAAAGGAAGGCACCCGATATTTGTGGTTCTGGCCTTGCAGCCTTCTGGAGAATCTTAAAAGGAAAAAAGCTGGCTGGCTGTTTTTAGAAACTGGAATGATGATACACGTACAGCAATTACTGCATTCTTCTCCCTTATATCCTTTTTATAAGAACAAGTAAAGAATGAAGTCTTTTAAACAATTCGACAATAAAAAAGTACAATTTTTTTGTGCTAAAAAATGGGCAAGACAACATAAACTCCAGTTGTAAGGACTCCATTTGCAT
>JAGFMF010011673.1:7911970-7929470 GCA_019455555.1 Galemys pyrenaicus | reverse complement strand
AAAAAAAAAGAAACTACTTCTATCCAAAGGTGGCATTATAAAAGCTATTGTTATACTAAGAAAGTGATGTCTAAATTATATGTGCAATATTCACACTTAGTTCAAATTCTCAACAATACTGAATTGCTACTACAATCTTTTTAGTTCTTGAATAAGGAATTAATCTCAGTATTTATTTTTAATATATAAAAGGAAAAGCACAAGAAACGCATAGAAGTAAGTATAAAGTGTTACGAGTTTAAATTAGATCTTATTTCCAAATACTTTAGGTTTAAATTACTACTTACCTTGGAGCTGAATCTACCGAGGACGAAGATGGAACCTTGGAAACTTGACAGTTTGCTGCGGCAGCCAGCTTTAAGGCAGACGATGGAACAGCACTTAAAGTCCTAGGTATATGTCGTGCATTTATGGGGGCAATAGAGTTTACAGCGGCAACCGATGATGGTACAGTTAATCGAATATTGTTCCCAATCAGAACCTGAGTTGTTGCAGAATTGGCAGCAGTTACTTGATGACTCAGTGTACTGTGGGAACTTGAAGTCTGTGTCATGTTTGAAGGCTGTAACAAAGTTGAACCTGCCGTTGATGGACTTGTATGTACAAGTGCTGTTGGTGTAGTACTACTGAGGTGTAAGCCCTTGTATACTCCTAGAGGAAAAGAAAGATATACATTTAAACAATGTACAATTTTACTGTTTGTAAATGTTACAAATATTACCTAAACAACTGAAATGTCTTTATCCTTACCTGAGGCTGGAAGGACGCCATTCACCCCAATTCCAAGCACCACATCATCCTTCATCTTGAATCCCATCAGTTGTTCTGATGTCACCAAAGCGGAAGCGGCAAATTGAGCACTAGCAGAATCCAAAGTCTTAGAAACAAAACCCTAAAAGGAAAAATACAAAATAAATCTAATTAGTATCATTTAGTATAAAATTATTATTAAAGCTACACAGGTATACCAATATTAGTCTGAATATAAAGGAAAGTGGCAAACCACTGAAATAGCTTTATTTCTTTTGATAATTTGAGAAATAATTTAATCATTCAAGGATCACAAATTTTGGTGTTCAGGTGGCAGTACAAAATGTACAATTAACAAATGAAGCCTAAAATGTGGAAATAGTAAACTTTTTTATCTATCATTGTCTAAGAAACATGTTAGTATAAAACATTTCAGTGATTTGCAAATACACATAAAGAATAAATGAATATGCAAACTTTTTTTTTAACCTAACTTATACATGTAAAAACAATCAAAACAAAAAAATACCTTTGGGTGAGATAACTATCCCTTTAGAAGTGGAAGTAGAAAAACAATATACCATAACTTATGACCAGATATTAAGGGGCCCCTTGGAGCTGGATTTTCCTCTAAGATGCTTAGAGAACCAAATCTCAGTCTTTAAGCCCTAAATGTGTTTAAGTGAAAACATTTATCTTGCTTTAGGGTTTTAAAGTGCTTTTTTTTTTTAATAGTAAGGGAGGTTATTTTAGAATAATTTTTATAAATTTTAACAGTAATTAAAATGCCAAAGATAATGAGCTGGGTGTGATTATATATTAAAGATACAAGTTATAGGTCAGACTTGAAGACAGGATCTCCATCTCATATAACTATGTTTTTTTAGTTTTTATTTTTAAAAATAGGGAGCAGAGGCAACAGCTTCCATACTCACCTGTAATGTTCTTTCTAAACCCTGTATAGAATGGCTATGATGTAGATTCAGGCGAAAGCCACTTTTCTGCTGGTTAGATGCAAGGTTCTATGACAACAGTTGGTAATTAGAGATGAACTCTGGTGGGAAACAATGAGGGATAATCATAAGACAGACAAATCCCTCACCTGTGAAGTGTTGGTGGAGGAATTACTATTTGCTTGCTGTTGCTGAATTTGTGCAAGCTGCTGTTTCTGCATTAGTGCCAGTTGCTGTTGATGTTGCTGGTATTGTTCGGCTGTAAATGCTGAATATAAAATGAAGAAACACTTTATAAAAATGCACAGATATCATTCACATCTTATAATAAAACATCTACCAACATTAAAAATATTTGTGCAAAATTAAAGCACCTGACAAAAATTCACAAGTCTGTCAAAGATCACTTTCAAATTAAAATTTCAGCCGTTTCACAACCACATTTAAAAAAAGTGGCTTGAGTTCAAAGAAAAACAAAATTAAATTTCCTCAGTTAAACACAGAAAGAGAACTGCTTACACTTCCCAAGTTTTAGAACTATAACTTGTGTAAAGCTGTGACTTGTGCTAGACAGTGTAAAAAAGTAACACCAGCTTTTAAAATGCGTATGTTTTGGAAATCAACTTTGCATTGATATTGAGAAGAAATCTGGTAATTATTATTTGGTTTCTAGTTTACCATATGCATTCAGATGATCCCTAACAGTTCTGTGTATAAATACTAACTAGGTTCTACATATTTTCTAATTTCAGTCAATTCAAACATTTCCTCTATATAAAATATAGGGTAGTTGTCTATTAATTTCTGTTTTTTTTTTTTTTAAAAGCCATCCTTTAAGTTCAACAGGAAGAAAAGAGTTTCCAAATGTTAAGATTACTTTTCCCCACCCAATTAACCCACCTGGAAAAAATCCAGTCAATAAGAACGGAGTTGTTTATGTTGATTTACTGTACAGAATGATGTCTGAGGAAAGACACTGTGTTATGCTACTTATGTTTGTCTATGGAGAGCTCAGTTCTAAAAAAAACAAACAAAAAAATGTTCATTTATTACCCCCAAAAAAGTGTGTGCAGTTTTTAAAAAAGGAAACCTTTTTCTTCTTTGCCAATTAAAAAAAGGAAAAAAAAAGCACATACAATCACAACATCTGACTTTAAAGGCTTCTTTAAGAAGCCTGTGATGTTTGGGTAAGTACTGTTTCAAAACAAAAAGAAAGGGTTATCATGCATCCCTGGGTGTCAGGGAATCTACATCATGCAAATTTCCTCACTCTAAAGTTTAATATTTTGAGATATGGTCCCTATTTGTTGTTGTCTTTAACTGCATTTTGATAATTTAGTTAAGAGTATCACTTCATCAAGTTTTATAGTTCTCATAACTAATGAAACATCTATCTCCAGCATACTGCTTGTGCCTGGCACAACTACAAAATATTTAGGGAGCTATTCTATTACATTTTGAATGAATGAGAAAATCATTAAATAATATTCAAAAGTTATCAAGTGCTTATACAGCTCTTATATTTGAGCTGAATTAATTTCTTGGGCTACAAGGGTAAAAAAATATTTTCATCGGAAAAATTCTACTCCTTTCTTATTTTGTGTGTGTTACAAATCTGCTTTTTCCCCCATGAGTTTCTTTTCCTATTTAATGTAATTCAGATATGAATTTTACAGTGAAGACTTTTATTGATAAGATAATCCATAAATATACAAAAGTAATTCCCAGAAAAAAAATGCTGCATTAGAACTTGAAAATCTACAAAAATTAATGCTGTTCATAATTAATGTAATATTTTCCTTACATTTATAAAATGTGATTGTTAAAATGAAAAAATCCTTAATTTACTAGTTTTGCTAATTATTTTTTAAATTTACAGTATCATTTGCTAGTCTTGAATTTTCTAGTAGGAGCTGCTCAGCAAGTTTTTTTTAGGAAAGGATAATTCTGGAAGATCAGATCATGACATAAGAGAAAAGCAGAAATTTAGCATTACTAAAGACCTACATTAAAAAAACCTCCATTTATAAGAATAAAAATATTCTTTCATAGAACTTTTCTAGTGTTTTTTTTTAAAGATTTTTTTATTTATGCATACAAGCACTGGGGTACAGGCTAGAAGTGTGGCGGGTGAGAGGAGTCACCACAGAGAGCGGGGAGCAGAACAGGCAGATCGACCGAAGTACACTGCTGAGGGGAGCAGCGGGCACAGCAGGATAGGTCTGCTGTGCCATGTGGGTCACCTCCCTGGCCGGAGGCTGGGATCGAACTCGTGCTGCAGAGGCTGTGGTCTGCTTCATAGTGTGTTGCTTAACCCACTGCACCACCAGGGAGGCCCGCTTTTCTAGTGTTTCTTATAAAAAATTAGTAATTGGAAAAAATTTGAATAAACACTCAAATATTTTGCCCTATTTTAAGTCAACATTTTAATCTTTGGTTTTGTCTTATTACTTTTAGTTTTTAGCCACTTTTAACTTTCTCAGTATATTCAGAAAAAAAATGCAATCAACATCTTAGATTATTAATACACTAAGACTTTGCATCACACTATTAGTCAATTCTTAAGATATCTCTATAGTCTAGATATGAAATTTTCTTTGGACACTTTTTTGTAGACCTAGAAGAAATGTATACGGCTACATATAAATTGGAAATTACACTAGTAAAAACCATGAGTCTAGGGGGCAAGAGATTTTGATCTCTTTAGTTCTCAACCATACTGTAATTAGTTGGGTACACCTGGGTCATAACTAGTTGGTTACACCTGGATCAAGTCATTTAACCATTTGGGATTCAGTATGTTCAGCTAAAATAGTAATGATATTAAATGAGGTGATATTAAGATTTTTTTCAGCTGTGAGGTAGTGAGATTTTATATATCTTCTGAGAAATAAAATTCCAAAGGCTATGTGAATGAGTAGGAAAACTTGGAAAAAGGAAGTAAATTAGGGCAAATATCATTTGACCTGGGCTTCATATTTATATTGAACCCTAAGATTTCAGAATGCCATTATAATTGTAAATCTAACCAGATGCTATATAAAAATACACAAAATGACCCTGATTTCTCTAAATCTCTGTCAAGATAGAAAGTTTTCAGGTTTTATATCTACCTTCAGACATAGTATGGTAATGAAGTTTGCAAATAACACAAAAATGGACAAAATGATTTTGATGGACCAACGACCAAATCTAGACTAACTTTACAGAACTATAAACTTTTGATAGCATCTAAGAACTCTGTGGGTGAAGGAATTTAGATGATATAATCCAAAATTTTGCAAACTCATTTCTTTTACATGGTGACTATGGTACAGTACACCAGTATCTTGAAAAGCCTATAGGTCAGCTGCTGTTAGCTTACATTCCTATTGCTGGAACAGATCAACTGAAATGACCAAAGATGTGGGGTGGGAAGGATGACAGGTACTCAGGAAAATAATAAATAATTTGAAAATTCAGTTTGAGAAGATGGATTCTAGATTACCAAAATGTATATCGTTTTATAAAAATACAAGCCAAACTAAATACTCACTTAAAAAGACATCCCTCACTGAGAGATTTCTTTGAACAGTAACAAGGAGGACATTATTTTCACACAAGAAAAAAGGTAATGTTGAAGAAATATAAAATGAAATGCCCAGATAGCTATTAAAGTATGATCCCTTAATCAGTAGGCTCGATTGGATAGTTTTGAGGTTTATAAGCACTAACTTGCCATCCAAAAATCCAACTTGAAAACACAAATTGGTTGTAATTCATTTGGTACCAAAACATTGACTGTGCCTGAATTCATATAACTGGGAATTACTTGAATATGAGATTATTTGCAGTCAAATGTTCCACTAAGGGTGAATATTCCAAACTTCATTATATCACTGTTAAACTATTAATGCATTTTACTAGGGTGCCATTTCAGATCCTGCTGAGGACGTTGCTCTATTTGAAATGCATATGGATATATACTGAGGTCCTATAGATTACAAAATCAGCATTCATAAGAAAAAATTAAGTGCTTAAATTTGTAGTTTTTCTCCTATAGTAAGATTAAAAATCCTATAGTAAGATTTAGGGCATCCCTGGTGGCGCAGTGAGTTGAGCGCCACACTGTGAAACATCCGCTGCACAGCAGTGCGAGTTCGATCCCAGCCAGGGAGGGGACCCACATGGTGCTGCAGACCTCTCCTGCCTCACCCACTGCTCCCCTCAGCAGTGTATTTCAGTTCATCTGCCTGTTCTGCTCCCCGCTCTGCCTCTGGTGAATCCTTTCACCTCCTGCGACTCTGGCTTGTACCCCAGCTCATGTATACATAAAAATAAATTAAAAAAAAATATTAAAAAAAAAATCCTATAGTAAGATTTAAAAGATTAAGATTACAAAAAGAAGTAAATTGCACTCACTAAGCTACAGCTATTGACACTGAGATCATATTATTCTACCTGATACGCATTCTCTATTCAACTTAGATAATAAGTCAAGTTTTTAGTGTTGATAAGTGAGCTTAGAAAAGAGAGCTGATGAAATGTTATTGGAATGAAGAATTTAAATCCCGAACATATAATTGTATTTCAAAGTCACTTTTTTATTTCCAGTCTTACTGAATTATATATAGTGTAACCTAAATTATGAAAAAAGTTATTAATTCTGCCATCGGATACCCCTAAACTCAAAAACACCAAAATTTCAAAGGTGCTTTTTATAGGTTAAAAACCATTAAATAACTGTATTTGGAAATTGTCCAGATCAAGTAACTAGCTTTAAAAATACATAATTTATCCTTAAGTACTAAAAATCCAGTTCTAGAAATTCTGAATACACATATATAGTAAATCTTACCAGGTTCCTCAATATTGTGTTATTCTTCTGTATAATATCCAGGGGAACAAGTACTCTAGCACCTGACTAACCTGGCTAACTATTTGGTGACAAAAGTAAGCAAAATGGCCAAGACTTGGAAGAAGCAATCTAAAAAGATTTTAAGCAGTTGAAACAGAGACACAAAAGTTAGTGTGTTAAAGCACACCCTTTACTATGGGGTCATGACAGCCTAATCTAGAATTCCTATTTGAAAATGAGAACATGGTCTACGGCCATACCACCCTGAACGCGCCCGATCTCGTGTGAAAATGAGAACATGCCCTTATGGATGAAATGTCAATCCAGAGTGTATCACTGTCACAGCACAAGTATAAACATTAATATTTAAAACAACAATCCAGTAACCAAAACGGCTAAAGCAAAACCCACAGATTTGGTTTAAGAGCAGGCAAGCATTATCATATATTATCATCACACACTAGAGTTATATACTAATGCAGTATTAGTATGGAAAAAACTCAGCCTTGAAAATTACTTTTAGTATGTGCCTCAATCGAGATCCATCTCTTTCAATAAGCCCAACACAACCAGTTATTCCTCTGGCATGAGACAAGGTCAGTTTCTTTGGTTGAATACCAGATGAAGTAGTCCTGTCTGCCTTTGGGTCATGCTTTATGAAAAAAAATCTTAAATATTACAATTACACTGACCAAGGTAAGATGCTTAACTTAATCAGTTAAGAGGCAATGTAGGCACAAATGCCGCCAGAGGAACAAGAGATTCTTTTCTCTTATTTCCAGAGTGCCCCACTCTGGAGAAGACATTCTTTTAGAATTGCCGTTAGAATCCTATATAACATTTGAACTATCAAATTTAAAATTTTTTTCCAGCAGCCTGTAGTTGAATTCATTTAAGATCAATGTACGTAAGATATGACTCTCCTGTAATACACTTTTAGAGTACAAAGAGGAAAGCTTTGGATTTGTGAAACGTTCACAGATATAAAAGTAAAACATTAACCTATATAGAAATTTATAAACATCTATTATCTAAGTATACAGGAAAATCTAGTGCAATTTAAAGAAAAATTATAAATTTTAACAATTACTTGCAACAGAAAAAAGTTGATTTTTTCCCCCCCCAAATACAGGGGAAAGTAACAAAAAGAAAATCACAGTTTAACAAAAAAAATTACAGTATTATTACTGTTCAATGTTCACCTTTTAATATCTTTGGCAAACACAAGCAAATTTTACAATATTAAAACTAACTTAAGCAGTATGGCCAAACAATTTACATTAAAAAGATCATTGTAAGACCCTTAGAATCATTATACACTTCAACTTCTCTACGTCAAGGAGTGTAGAGAAGACCGATTGAACAACACTCAAGAATTCTCATTATTTTATACATCTTAAAAATCATTATTAGGGAAAACACTACAAATTCATGTTTTAAAAATCTTTACACTCACACTATGTATAAGCCCTGCATCGTACTGAAAAATTCTTCATTTCGATATTTAAGGCTCTGAAAGCAGAGAGACTGATTCTTCATATTTAGAGTCTGAAACTAATGGTATTATAAATAATCTCTTAGGTCTTATATTTAGAATATCTCAGTTAATTTCTGAAATGTGATTATTTTTCTTATGAGCTGAAAGTCTTCCATTTATAGAAGTGTTTTTTTATGATCATTAACTAAATTAGTTTATGGAATTTTTCCTGGAAGTTTTTAGGAAAAAAAAAAAAAAACACCCCACATTTTCATCTTTATTAGAAGGTTTAACTGTAGCCCCATTAGGTGATCAGGAAAACAAAACACTGTTATACAGTCCTTTCAAAATCTGTGTATGAATTACTGTCACAAAAATCTGTAGTAATCATGTATCAAAAACTTTTTAAAGTGAATTCCTATAACCAATATATCTATCAGATACCACAATTTTATGCTTTAAGCTTGAAAGCTACAATTTTAGGAATATTTTAAGTAGGTAACATTTATTTTAGATGCATTTCACAATGTAGTCATAAAGTGAGATTATCTGGAAGTATTTCCAGAATCATTAAAATAAGCCTTCTTAGTCTGAATTACTATTGTGTAATTACATAATTTTTTTTGCCTAGCTTGCTGGTCTACTTTTCAGCAGGCTAGATTTAAAAAAACTAGAGAAATGTCCAAGCATAAAGCAGTGACAATTTATGGTTTATTTTCTTTTCATATTATCTGAAAATGTAGCAGCTGAGTCCTCTGGCTGCACAGTGCATCCAGGAAACAAGTACATTACATTAAATAAACAATGTCTGTGTAAGGGTATGCTTAAGTGAGGACACGTTTTAATAACTATAGCAATAGGGTTCAAATAAAGACTTAAACCTAGGTATTTTTTAAAAAAAAACAAACTACTTTGAATAAAAAGGACTTTTAATGATCTAAAATACCCTACTTCTAAAATATTCCCATGCTAGGAATACAGAAATATAACAGACCACATAGTCAAAAACTTGATGAAGCTGACATCACAATGAACAAACATACCAAAGTGTGCTGAACCACTGCTACTTTTACTTTGCGTGGAGGTACTGCATGTCTGGGTCCCAGGTTGTGCTGTTCCTGTTCGATTTATACTCTTATATAATTTTCTACAGGAGAGTTCATCATTGTCACTGTCATGTAGGGATGGTGTCCGAGGCCTAAAATGCCGCCATCTACATGATTTGATATTGACTAGTATCTGACTGAGGTCTTTAGAGAAAGATTTGTCCGAGGTATTTGTTTCTGAGGTATTGGCAAATTGATTGACTGGAGAATGTTGTGGTGAGGAAAGCATTTCCAAATCCAGATGGCGAAACATACTGTCATAGTCTGAGTGAGCTCTGTCCAGTAAGACCCTAATAAAAATAAATCAGGAAACATGTGAAATAGTTATTTAGATATTAGATATAAAATGTTTTTTCCCATTCCCACCGCTTTCCAAAAGTCATCACATATTGAATCTTTAAATCTTTAAATTTGATTATTGTAGTAACGGACTTGAGGTTAAAATCTCAATTTCTGATAAAAGTTTCCTTTTATGTTATGCAATTCTATTAAAGAGAATAGAACAGACTTTAAAGAATAAGTTACATGATTCATCTTGCAAGAGCAAGAGTTTTTAAAAGTTCTATGGGATGGCCTTTCAATATAAGTTACTGTTAAGATTTGAGAGTACTTTTCATCAAAGATTTTCAAGGCCATTACACAGAACCAAAACACTTTATAAAATGTTGGTAACATATATATTCTCTTTTTAAGCAAAAACTTCATTCTTCTTGGGTGGTGGTGGTGGGAGGAGATGTGCTCTTTGGATATTTTATACGAATAACTTTCTTACAGACAAAATATTAAGACCCACTACTCTAGAAAATGTATTTTGTTATTTACTTTAAAGCTTTATTGACTTTAACTGACAGATAAGGGTTATATTTATTTAAGGTGTACAACTTTCTGTTTAACTTTTTAACGAGGTACCATTATTTTATGTCCTTGTTTGTTCTACTTTCATTATTTATATCAATTTATAAATGACTCCATCCTAAAATACTACTAATACTAGCCTGGAATAAGATACAGCCAAAACAGAATTTTCATCTCTACTGATGTCAACAAGATCATGAGGAAAGGCCCTAAATAAAATATATTTTAGTTCCCAGATAATTCTATTATTGAGTGATTAAAAAAAAATTGCAATGAAGATTCAAAAATGAAAGAAATGTATGTGCAAGGCATTAGCTTATCATACATTATACTCAGCTTTTTTTCTGAAACCACCTTATACTGTTTCATGTATTTTTTTTTTCATATTATACATGCACGTACATCTTTCTTTCAATGTTCCATAACCTGTAATGCTTTCCCTTCACTCACACAGCTTTTCACATAAAGGTATCTGGAGTATGAAGGCGTGCCATCATATTTTAATAAAGGAAGAAGAGTGATTAATCCCTGACAAACTGAAACATTAAGATCAGGTCATGCATGGATCATTGATGCGTTAAACAATTGAGTACATTAAGTTATATGACATTTCTCGGCCTATTGTACTCATTTTTTCCTAATATCTCTCAGAACACCTGACTACAACTCTGCAGTTTAAAACTTAATATAATTTATACTTTTTCTCCAAACTTTGTCCATGAGGACAGATTTCATATATGAAGTATTCAATCTTGGGAAGAAAAGTAAATTTTTTAGTGACCCATTAGTTACACATTAAAAGCTATGATTGTGTAAGAAACAGGTAGCAAAGTGACAGATTACTTCAGTTAAAGGAAAAAAGTCAGCAAATAATAGCAAATGGGACAAATAAGCTATTTAGAAAGATTACTTCACGATAGATTACCCACTGTGTAAAATATTCCTATGCTAGGAATATAGAATTAACTTACCTTCCACCACGCCCAACCCTTCTTCGTGCAAATCCAATACACCTTTGGGGTACGGTGAGGGTAGTTAAGCAGTATCTATATCGCACATCCCCTAATCCTCCATCTTTAGGACTAGTCCAAGGCCAGTTGCCAGTTTGGTCTAAGTGAGGCTTAAAAAAAAAAAAAAAAATTCAAATTATTTTATTTTGTTAGTTAAGGCAATCAGCTTATTATTTAAAAGAGAATCACTGAAACTTACAGCATAGTAATGACAGCCTGCTTTCCTACGGAAAGCAAAAGGACCATCAGGATCATTCTCTTCCTCAGCTTCTGAAGAGCCAGACAAAACCTTAAAAAAAAAATGAAGTGAGTCAAAAACATACAAATTCCAACATTCCTCCTCTATAATCACAAAGAAATTCTTATATTTACCTGGGAGAGAGGTTCTTCATCTGAGCTGGGGAAGTCATACTGATTTAAATCTTTAGCATTAAAGACTGGCAGTGCAGCAGGACTCGTCTGTTGAGGAGTAGCAGCAGCAGACGATGGTAAGACTTTGGGCTTCTTTTCATATTTACGTTTAGGTCGAATAAGATCAGCCTTATCTTGCTGTAACAAAGTCATGAATTAAAACTAGAAACCATCCTCAACCCATGCTCAATCTGGGGAAGTTGTAAAAACAAGTTTACTGCTTCTTTTTCAGTCATATGTGATACAAGACTCATGTTTTGTAATTTTTATACCGGAAGACTTAAGAGGTTGGTTGGTCTTAATGAACACAGAGTATGCTCTTAGAACCTAGATAAAATCCCAATAAGGCATTTTGGTGAGATTAATATAAACGAGGAGAGCAGAAGTTCTCCAACTTTTGAAATAATGTAACTTCAAATCATTTTTTAAGATTTTCCATGAAAATTCTCAGAGAATATAGAAAAAAGAGGCCTATTCTTTATTCTAAATAATTAAATCAATAAAGGAAAAATAATGAAAACAATTTTACACGTACATAAAACAAACTATGGAAAATAAAACCATAGTGTCGAGGTATTATAAAAATAAAGAATAGTTAGGAATTTAATAGCTGAACAATAATGGTTCTCTAGAGCAGTGAATTTTAAGTAGTTTTAGATGACAAAGATACGACGTTATTAAATAGGGGAAATACAAAGATATAGACAAGATTAAATGAGCAAATGGAATATAGTACTCTAAGACTGTTTTCTTACAAAAGTATACTTTAAAAGAGCCTAATCTTATTCAATAAAATTTGGAATTCAAAATTTAAATTGTGATCAAAACTATCAATTAGTAATTACTGGGAACAGTCCCAGTAATCCTGTTTTAATTTGGAAGATTGTAAGAAAAGCACTTTCAACTACTCTTACATTTCTGGCATGTATAGCATATAGCACAGAACAGGTCAATTAAAGACTTAGATTTTTAAATATAAAAGCTGAAGGATAATTAAGTAGTCTCAAAGATTTCAGACAGAGGGACCATGAATTTAGAATACTGGGAACGGGAAAAATTCTATCAAATCTTAAATGTACATTTAGCACTCATAAAATCAGAACAAAACATTAGACAAATACAAGAGTTAATTTGTTTAGTGATAATGTACTTATATGAGTAAAAGGAAACAATATTTTGAAGCATAACTCTAACTTTTCTAGATTACCATAAGAGCATAACTCTTAAATCTCTTCCCTACCTTCCCTTGCTACTTTTTATTTAACCAAAATGTCCATTTTTTTTAGAACATGGTCCTTGACATTGCTCTAAGTAAAAGGAATAAAAATTCCAAGATGAATAAACCATATTCAAACAGGCATGACAATGTACATACAGGTTTGATAATTTGTGTCATCAAAATTAAAAAATTGCCATAACATGTACTATTAACACTGGGAGATAACAAAATTGATCTGACTCATCTACTCCCTAAAATGAACTTGTATAATAAGTTCTATGATAAGTTTCATACATAAAATAATTTACCGTAAATGAATTTTTTCAAGATGATACTACCTAGTTAACTACCTTCCTTCTCCCTTAGTTTCCTTTAACTCATTTTATTTTCTCACTAATTTTTTTCTTGACATTCATGAAGCATTTAGTAATATACTAATTTCTTTCCATTTCTAAATCATTTATCTACATTAAAAATTATTTAAGAGGTATCTGAATTCCCTCTTGTATTTTTTCTTCCATTTGAAACACTGATGTGACTAAGACAGACAAGGCAAACTCATCACATCAGGAAGAACTTCATATCCTTTCCCCTAGACTTCCATATTTAGTTTGAATTATATTTCATTGCTTCATAATTCTACAACTAGTAAAATATTCCTGTTATTAGACAAAGTAACAGCCTTCCCTTTATAAGAAAATACATTAAATCATTAAAATGTTTGGCCTATTTCACGGCAGGGTTTATTATGTATTTTTCTTTTTCACTGGCTAGTAATAAAATAACATTTTATTGTCAGCTACTATTATAGAAATTTTTATCACCTTATTCACTTTAAACTCCTTCACATCCATTCCTTCCTGATGTTTAAACTGACTGCTATTCGTAATAGGGATGATGGGAATGGCATAAGTAGGCTTCATTGGCTGTCTCTGCGCCATAACCTCAGACATGATCTCTCCATTGTAGTCACCCAAATTATACCTGAAATTATAAAACAGATAGTTTAAAAAGAAGGTTGTAAATACTTATCCTTATGACTATTAATAACTGATATAACTAGAAACATAATTAGAATTAAGGAAAAATAGTAGTTAAACTATTTGCTGAATGCTTATAAAATCAGATTACTTAAATCCCTTTTGTTTATTTTAACTTTTGGGTATATAGTTTTATCCTAGTGCTATAAATAGATGACTATGGGGGAAAAGAACAAAGATTGGAATTTAAACTTAGCTATTTTGGCCAAAGATTTCATGAGAATATTGAAACTAATGCCTAAAATGATACTAAAAAAGTTTCTGAAATCTGAATTGCCTGTGCTGTGTTGTAAAAATAATTTTTCTGAAATAAATCAAGAAATTTAAGACTGGTTTGTCTTGGAGATTGGGACAAAATAAATAGGGAAGTGAGATTTGAAGTTTTCACTGTGAATCAGTACCACCTAGAAAACAGAATAAAAACCTTAGAATTAACAAATTTTCTCTCCCTTACAGCCTTGCACACAAAGACAAAAGAGTAAGATTTAAAAATGAAAATAACTGGCTTAATTTTCCTGAACCCCATCACTTTTAAAGAAAATAAACATAGGAACACTATAAAACTATGTAAGTTTATTATATACCATGCATTTAAATACTCTATTTTTATACAAAAACATTTCTTAAGTTACAGATCATTGCCTAGGAAAAAAATTAACTCAATATATAAAATGTTAATGGTACCATTAAAATGTACTTCTTAACGCCATTACAATATATTTTACCTCTTTTCCATAATTTCCAGTGTTAAGTGCAATAGTTCCCTTTTACTCTTTTCTCTTCGTTTTATCATCTCTAGAATAGTAACAGCTCGACTTAGATCTCTGCGCAGCTTAAGCATTTTTTCATAAGAGGCTTCATCATTTTTGCGATTCTGTGAATATGAAGTTTGTTTAATGTCAATAAACATTTCTAATCACTGTCATTCAGAGCATAGCTACTGATACATGAAAAAACATATATTTGAATTTGGATTATAGTAAAAGGCACTGAAAGGAAATATGAATCACCAGGAAATTAATTTTATGCTTGTTAAATGGGTTAATATTATCATTAGTATTACTAATAGTTCTAAGATGAATTCTAAGGTAGGCTCATTTTGAATGGAATTCATTTTAAGGTGGTGTATTTTAACACAAATTAAACATTGCCATTGTATATATCAGATACTGATACATACTGATAACAATTTTTCTAACATAAAAAAATAAGAAAAAAAATTCCCAAATTCACTTACTTTTCGAGTCTGCATTTTTTCAGTGCGTCTTCTAAAAGCCACATAAGGATCATTTGTGCTGGAACCATCTCGCTTTTCTTGTTTTACTGATGGAATAAGACATGGCCCTCGACAGTTTTTCCTCTTTTTAATCCAATATTCATAAACTTCTCTAATTAATTCATCGTCTTCTTTTAGTAGTAGTTTGGCTTCCTGCAGACTGACTGGCTAAATGTAAAATCATAATGTCATTTTCATATAATAGACATTAAGGTTCACAAATACTTTTAAATTTCTATTCTGAATGCCAATAATCAAAATAACAATTGTTAAGAATAGTAACTGTGGAATTCCTTTTGTCAGTGAAGGGACACTGTGATACAGATAAATTTAAACACATTGCTCAAGATTATATAGATACTATAGTTATTGCATTATTTCTATACATATTTATAAAAGTCACACACATATGTATGATGTATACATACATACACATGCACACACATTATACATACACAATAAAGTTGTACCTGCTGACCACTGCCTTTTTCTAAACGGTCAATCATCTCCTCAAACTGCAATGGGCAAATATCCATTTTCTTTTTCAGTTTATTCACAAATATTTCATCTTCAGAATCCAAATCATAATCAGGTTGTTCAGCATCCAAACTAAAAGCTGACAGAAGAAACCATAATCAGTCAGAAATAATCTGGATAAAAACAAGACCTAGATTTTTCTAAAGAAATTGGGTTTTTTTTGTGCAGATTATGTTTTCAGATTAACAATCTAAGTTTGAAGATGTAGTTCCCACACAAAGTGTAAGAAAGATTATTTATATTGTTATTATAGATGAGTGACAGAAGCCAGTGGATATAACTCATTTCTCCTCTACTCCAAGAAAAGAAGTACATAAGAACATAAGGAGATTATTAAATGTATTGGGGTGAACTATATAAAAATTTTGAAGCTCAAAAATGGTAATATATAAGCAGCTTCAAGTATCTGGATGCAATGTAAAAGGATATGATTTTTTTGTTTCTACAATACTTGTCATATTGTATGCAATATTTAGGCTAATTTACCAAAAATTTAGAGAATGGTATTTAAAGCTGACGTATTAGAATTAGCATTAATAGCTACTACTCAGTAACTGCATTATTCCTAAGATTTGTTCCCCATGAGATCTTTTGTGGTGACAGAGATATGAAATATTAGTTAAAGATTTGACAAAAAGGAGGCCTCCCTGGTGGTGCAGCGGGTTGGGCAGCGCACTGTGAGGCAGATCGCAGCCACTGCAGCATGAGTTCGATCCCTGCCGCCGGCTAGGGAGGGGGCCCACATGGTGCAGCAAGACCTCTCCTGCCTCACCCGCTGCTCCCCTCGGTAGTGTGTTTCATTCTATCTGCCTGTTCTGCTCCCCACTCTGTCTCTGATGGATCCTTCTCACCCCCCAAACCTCTGGCCTGTACCCCAGCTCTTGTATGCATAAATAAATCTTTAAAAAAAAAAAAGATTTGACAAAAAGGGCAAAACCAATCCCTATACTTTATTTCAAATGTTGTTAAATTACTTAACAAAACTAGGTTGAATTGACTAGCAAAAATCTTAAACAGTTTGATAACCAAATTGGTTTCTTATTTCTCCTTTGCTGTAATTCCTCCTAATAACTTGCTCCATTACCTCAGAATCCAAATTCTTATAAGGCTCTTTTTTGACTTAGCTCCTCCAGTCTCATCAATAGCTTATAATCTAGAAATACCAAATTTCATGCAGCATGTTCTGTTGTATCTTCAAGCCTTTAAATTACTCCTTTCTACTTGCCCACTTGGCAAATGAGTATTTTATCTTTTAAAAACCCAGTCTGACATCAACTCCTGTGAAACTTAGTTGCCCCCCTACCCAGTAGTCTAATTATTTTTATCTTTTTTAGAATCTATGAATTTTCTCCGCAGAAAATATTTTGCATAAATTAAAACAACCCATACATTTTAGATAAAAAACTCAAATACGATCCCTTAAAAGTCTGTGTCACCAATGTGAGAAACTCCTGTTGTAGTTCACTCCCCTCCTTTTAAGAAATATTTTCTTTTTTTTTAAAGATTTATTTATTTATGCACACAAGAGCTGGGGTATAGGCCAGAGGCACAGGAGGTGAGAGGATTCACCAGAGACAGAGCAGGGAGCAGAACAGGCAGATCAACACACTGCTGAGGGGACCAGCGGGGCGAGGCAGGAGAGGTCTGTTGCTCCATGTGGGTCCCCTCCCTAGCCGGGGATTGAACTCACATGCTGTTGTGCTGCCCATGCTTCACAGTGAGGTGCCCAAGCCGCTGCACCACCAGGGAGGCCCTTAAGAAGTATTTTCTGCACATAATTTATAACCCACTTTTTAAATCTAGTTTTTATTTTATATATATTTTACATTATTTTTCATTTTTGTACAGTGTGTTTTTCTCGTCCCCGTGAAATTACCATCACCAATTCACCTGTGTATAACCCACTTGTTAAGCACTGGAATATAACCTAGCTTCTTTTTTTTTTTTTTTTAAGATTTATTTATTTATGCATACAAGCACTGGGGTACAGGCCAGAGGTGTGGGGGGTGAGAGGATTCACCACAGACAG
>JAGFMF010011673.1:7897441-7911920 GCA_019455555.1 Galemys pyrenaicus | reverse complement strand
GGGAGCAGAACAGGCAGATCAACAGAAGTACACTGCTGAGGGGAGCAGCGGGCACAGCAGGAGAGGTCTGCTATGCCATGTGGGTCCCCTCCCTGGCCAACGGCAGGGATCAAACTCATGCTGCAGTGGCTTAGGTTTGCTTCATAGTGCGTTGCTTAACCCACTGCACCACCAGGGAGGCCCTAAGCTAGCTTCATAAGGAGAGTCACTGTATATCAATTCTGGTTGAGTGTTTTATTGAGATCTCTTTTGCTCCTACCTCTAATTCAAGTGGTGAAAATGAAGCTAAAAAATTTTGCAGTCAATGAAGCTAAAAAATTTTGCAGTCACTATCTGTGATAGATAAAAGAGAGGAACAATTTGGTTGTCAAAAATCTGCCACCCTTACTTCAAGTTTAATATAATATCTGGCCCAGAGGAGTCCAATTAATCCTGCATAACTGAGTATCTTGTTTCATTTCCCATTTTGACCTATATCATACTTCTGTAACATTCCTAATAAATGAACATTCAGACTCCATAAAAACTTCTGCATTTTAATATCCCTGCACCCATGTTTCTTGTAATCACAAGACTGCCAATGGTTTGCCATAATCTAAATTTTGTTTTCTTTCACTATGTGAACAGAGATTTTAGAGATCTCAAAGTTGCTTAAAACTCTTCTGGATTTAAAACACTTCCAAAATAATATATATTTACTGTTCAATAGGGTAACCACTAGTCCATGTACGGCTAGTTAATCAAATATTCAGTAACTTGATCACATTTATCTACATAGCTTACTTATTCATAAAAACTAAACAAGTTCTCTCTACATAGCACAATAACATAATAGCATAATAACTTTTGCATTATCAAAATACACGGACTTCTGGCATATAAGTATATGACAAGTTACATCTAAGATAATAGGAAGCCAACTCAAGACTGGAAAGACAACTTTTATCGTAGGGAAATCAGTGTCTTTCCCACTAAAATTAACAAGTATCTGGGAATGAGATTGTGCATGCTTCTGCAGATGCCTTTTTTTTTTTTATAACTTGGTACAACACATCTAAAATGTTAAAATATAAAGAGGATCAAATTTTATGTGGCTAGGAAATATTAAAGTCCTAGAAAAGAGTTACCATATAAACATCTACTTTAAGATTACATCTGACAATGCAACCAAAGCTGAGAAATATGTAACATTTATCACAGGTCTAGGAGTAAGAGTGTTTTCAGCTTTTCTGTGCAATACTGAGTGTATTCAAAGTAGAAAATGATCTAAAAAGAAACAGGTAAAAATGGGTTGCCTCTTTCAATTAGGTTTGTCAATTAAAATGAGACCGAGCTAGGCAATACCTGTTAAATAATGGAGTGATATGGTTGAAAAGAACTCCTTTTAAATTATTTATATATATATGTTTATACATACAAGTATAGTTAAGTAAAATACAATGTGATACACACATGGAGAAAATACAATAGAAAATAAATCTGGGGCCTCCTGATGATTTCTGTGTGATTTGATGTGATGATGCAAAATGATTTTCCAATTCCATCACTTTCTTCACATTGTATCATTTTTAGTTCTTAGCATCCCACTGGTAATGCATGAAAGAAACCACATTCTTCTCCACTATGTCTATCTACATATTGTCAGTAAGGACTCATGAATTCCTACTTTTCCACTGGCATATAATTTATTATTATACTCAATCTGTTGCTTAAATTGTTCCAGAATGAGCCAGTGGAAACTCCTGTGTCATTTTCTGAGTGTTTAATTTCTAGACTAAAGCAAGTTTCAAATTCACCTATCCCTTCACTGCCCCAGTCCTCAAGTCAGTCATTTCCTTGCAGATTCTTGGTCCCATTTAGTGGACTGGATCATTTTAGTTCCCCTAAATAAATAGGTTAGCATACAAGGCATGATCACTGCCACCAAGTATTTTTGTTTTATGTTCCTTTCAGAGGCAGAAGAAATGTACAGACGATATACAACATATGGGCTTTTTTCTTTTCAGTGTTCTGATGAGGAGATAGGGGAGAAATTTATTCTTTTCCTAAGTCATTTAGAGACAAGAAATGAGTTGCAATTTCAAAAACTAAAGTTCAATTAAATGTTAACAGAAAATATATAAGGAATACATCTGGGAAATGCTGGGTGTAAAATAAACATTTAAAAAATTATTTTAACCATAAGATTCCCAGAACCAATAAACAGTAATACACATTATGATTCGAGGAGAGGGAGAAGGTATATAATGTAAAATTCTCAAACATGTTTGATCATGGCTTTTTTTAGGGAATACTAATTACCATTTTAAAAACTGTAAGGGACAGTGTATATACCATTAATTAAAGAGTTACAAATCAGAAGTTAGGGGAACTGAAATGAATCAGTTCATTTATATAATGCAAGGCAATGTTCCTTTTCTATAAGCAATTTACTAAACCACCTAGTAGTCAAGATTACCACTGAAGAAATTTATACACTTAGCTTTTTCTTAGTGAAAACCAGTAGCAATTTTAAAAGAGAGACTGTCAATTTTATACAATCTCTTCTAGAAAATAAGTATTGTCTAACCTGTTTTATGAGACCAGTATTATTGATACCAAAACCAAATAGAGCACCAAAAAACCCACAACCAAATCTATGTATTCAGATAGAAAGCTCTAATAAAAAGTTAGCACATCCCACCCCAGGAAATATGGGAAAAAAATCATATATTACAGCCAGATGGGAATTATTCCAGGTATGCAAGGCTGGCTCAGTATTTTAAAGCTGACTGGTAGAGGGCTTCCCTGGTGGCGCAGGGGTTAAAGACACAGCACTATCCAGCTATTGCTAGTCACTGCAGCAAGAGTTTGATTCCTGGCCAGGGAGCTAACCCACATAGCACAGTAGAAATCTCCTGTCTTGCCGGCTGCTGCTCCCCTCAGCAGTGTATTTTAGGAAATCTGTCCCTTCTGTTTCCCACTGTGTCTCTGGTGAATCCTCTCACCCCTGCATCTCTGGCCTGTACCCCAGTTCTTGTATATATAAATATTCTTTACCAAAAAGAAATATTGACCAATGTAACCTACCATGTCAACATGCTAAAGAAAAACCACATATCAAACGAAGCATTTGTTTATTTACAATATTGAGGTTATTTACAATATATATATGAGTATGGATTCACACTCAAATAGCTATCATAAAAACACAATACCAGTACTAGTAACTCCCTATTACAGTTCTTTGGACCCTCTATTCTTTGCTCCCTCTTTTCATAACCTCAGTTCTGCTGTCTCATGATTTTTGTTTTTATCTGGGCTTTTTTTTTTTGAGTGAAATTGATATTTATCTTTTGCATTCTAGCTTATTGTGCTTATTTAGTATAATTCCCTCTAATTCCATCCATGTGTTGAAATAGCAAGATTGGAGAGATTGCTGCATTGGAGAGAGCGCGATCCAGAAAGAGCGAGAGAGTGACACATACACACACTTCTTTAACCAATAATCTGCACACAGGGATTTGTTATTTCCGTATTTTGGTGACTGTAAATAATACCACCACGAACACAGAGGTATATAACTTTTCAAATGACTATTTTCTTATTTTTCAGACAAATACTAAGAAGTTGACTTACTGGATCATAAGGTAGATTTTTTTTTAAGGAACCTGTATATGGTTTTCGATCAAGACTTTATTGATTTACATCCCACCAACAATATATTAGAGTTCCTTTTTCCCCCACACCTTGGTCAACACTTTTCAGTATTCTCAAGATAAGCTTTTTTCACAAGAGGTGGTATCTTACTATTGTTTTAATATGCATTTTCCTAACAAGTGATGATGAATTTTCCATGTGTTTGTTGGCTATCTGTATTACTTCTCTGGAGAGGTGCCTATTGAGATGATCTGCCACTTTTCCATGGGTTTTTTTGTTTTCTTGTTAAGTTGCACAAGTTCTTCATAAGTCTTGGATTTTAACCCTGTTGGATGAATGATGTGCAAATATCTTCTATTAAGGGTGCCTTTTTAATGATACTTTTTTGTATTGCACAGCTTTTTAACTTGATATAGTCCCTTTATTTTTGCCTATGTTTCTCTTGCTATTGGAGCAGAGCCCCAAAGATATTGTTAAAGTTGAAATCATGGAGTGTATCACTTGTTTTCTTCTATGTACTTTATGGGTTTTAGAATTACATCCAAAACTTTGATCCACTTTGAATTATTTTTTGTATATTGTGTCAGGTAGTGATCTAGTTCCATTCTTTTGAACGTGGCTGCTCAGTTTTCCTAATACTATTTGTTGAAGGTTTTTCTTTTTCCATTGTGTATTCTTGGCTCTTTTGTTGTAAATTACCTGTCATGTGTGTGTGCTTTTTTCTGGGCTTACAATTAATCCCACTGATCTGTTTTTATTCCAATACCATACTGTTTCAACAACAACAGCTTTGTATATAGTTTGGAATTGGGAAGTATGATACCTCCTATCTCCATTTTTTCCCTAAGGTCATTCTTAATGAAGAACCTATCAATATCAAGTGAAATAAGTAACCAATAATAACACTAAACTAAAAATAAAATTAGTAGAAACAAAGATCAGGTTTGGCAAACTATGACCATGAGTCATCTGTTTTTATCAATAATTTTACTGTAACATAGCCACACTCACATGTTTATAAAATACTTATTGCTGATTTTATCCCACAATGGTAAAGCTGAATAGTTCTGACAGGATGACCCATAAAGCCTAAAACATTTACTGTTTTACTCTTTATAGAGAAAGATTTGCTAATTACTGATTCCATTAAGAAGTTACTATTTAACAGTAAAAAACTTCATTTCTACATCTGAGGTATATTCTTTATCTTATTTGTCCAAAATATCCTTAGATCCTACACTGAAAAGAAACTAAAAATTTAAGAAGAAAATGCTCTCAAGTCAGTCAAATGGATACTAGAAATGGCCCTGAAGACATAAAAGCCTGTAGAATTATGTAATACAGAAATATATAATCAAAAGGTTAATTACTTACGCTGTATGTGAATGAGCTGCTTTGGCATCTTAAATTCCCCAGGATATATAGACTCATAGTAAGCAATATTACTTTCTGCCTCTGGGACTGGTATAACCATATTATCCCTCTTCTCGCCATACACTTGCTGTGCTGAAATAGCCCGTTGAAGATGGTGCTCCTAAAAAGGGAAAAATAGGTAAGTTTATGTATTTTTTAAAAAGTAAACAGAATGGATAACTTTATGAAGAGATTTCTGTTCACCAAGAAGTATTCCTGTAGCCTTAAATGATGCTAACAAAATAGTAGTAAAAATATATTAAGTAGGGGTGAGAAGATTTTATTAGACAAATGGTATTTTATTATTTAAGGTACCATACACTGGAACTTAAAGTATATAAAACATTCCTAAAACTGCCAAGGTTTGCATTTTACAGATGATAGTCAAAGAAAAAAGTTAAAAATATTTGCACTTAGTATATGAAGAATATAGGCTATGGAAGAAAATAATTTATAATACACTGCATAATATGCCATAATTGATTTAATCAGACTGATGGGGGAAAATAACCCTGAAAGCAATCTAAATGCTTAACCTTGTCCCTAAATGTTGCAAAATCCACTTTGTACCATATTTTAAACAAGACATCTATGTGGACTTATGAAAGCATCTGCAGGACAACTACAACTGTTAGTGTACAAAGGTTTATATGAGGTTATAACACATACATTCTTTTATTCTTAGTACTAAATTCTCAACATTCCTTTGGAATTTTAAAATCTTTGCCCATCTTCCTATTTTAGGCTAGTTTATTTACAAATGATAGGTTTCTTCCCATAAAAGTTGTTGCTATTCGCTCACTTTCAAAGTATTACTTTTCTTTTTCTCATTGATGTTTAAATACATGCATTTTTAAAGTATATTTAGTATCCTGTAATAAAATTTGCAAATATTTTCCTGAGGTTTGACTTTTGATTTTATTTTTCTTCCATGAAGGAAAGCTCTACTAGTCAAATTAATTAGTCTGTTCCTTTATGGTTTTGCAATGCTTACCAACAGGCAAACACTGTACGTACGGTAAGTCACAAACTAGAGGTGTAAAAAATATTTTCCTTGGTATGACTCAATTTGATATTTCATTCAGCTGTCTGATGGCTCTTGGGAGCCAATAAAAACTAGTTGTGGTAGGAGATAAAGGGAAGGATGGATGGTATGACAAAGAAGAGCTAACTGAACCTTTCATACCCTAGTATACAGTGTGTGGTCATGTCTGCTGTCCCTGGACAAAGAATGCTTCTGCAAGCCCCAGGTGTCAGTCACAAGTATACTCTTCTATTCTCAAATACCTTCAATTGTTAAGAGAAACATTTTTTGACCTATGCTCACCACCAATACATTCAATGTGGAAACAAGGCACACGCTGCAATTTATATTTTTGTTTCCAGCTTAGAACACTATCGTTTATTTCTGTGTATAGGTGATTATGTAAGACATGACTTAAATTTTATTTTTTGTTTAAGACAGCAGACCACCTGGTCTAATGCAACGCATAAAGTCATCTGTTCTGCTCAATGATTAAAAATGTCCATTTATCATATCCCCTTGAACTTGAGAGTATTCCCAAGCTACATTTTCTGTTATACTCTAAACTGGTCTCTTACACTAGTTTAATGTGTTTTAAACACACACTGTATATTATCATCTAGTAAGGCAATTTCCCCCTTAGAATTCTTTTTTAGAATTTTCCAGCTATCTCATTTATTTTTCTAGAGGAACCACATAAAACGTTCTAGATGTGCAATGGGATTCCTACTGTGTTTTGATTTTTGCAGGCAATTCAGTATATGGCTAAGAACATGGACTTTGAGCAATTTACAGATTCAATGCAATACCAATAAAAATCTCAATGAAATTCTTTAAGGAATTAGATCAAGTATTGATGAAATTCATATGGAGACACAAAAAGCCATGATTAGCCAAAGCTCTACTTAAAAAAAAAGGAGAATGGAGGTATCACACTCCCAGACTTCAAACTCTACTACAAAGCAATAGTAATTAAAACAGCATGGTACTGGAACAAAGACAGACACACAGACCAATGGAACCGTATAGAAAGCACAGAAGCAAAACCACTATTAACTATGGACAACTGATCTTTGACAAAGGAGCAAAGAATCTGCAATGGGACAAAGATAGCTTATCCAATAAATGGTGCTGGCAAAACTGGTCCGCCATATGTAAAAAAATCAACTCAAGAAAAAAATCATGTATGAAAATCAACTCAAAATGGATAAAAGATCTAAACGTAAGGCCCAAAACTATAAAATATACAGAGAAAAACACAGGTAAAACGCTCAAGACTTACACCTCAATAGCGCTTTTGATGTGGCAGTCCCCAAAGCAATAAAAATGAGAGAGAAGATAAACAGGTGGGACTACATCAAGATAAAAAGCTTCTGTACAGCAAAGGAAACATTAAATAGAACAAAAAGAAACCCCACTGAATGGGAAAAAATCTTTGCGCTCCACACAACAGACAAGGAAGGGTCTGATCACAAAGATATCCAAAGAACTCATAAGACTCAAGAAAAATAAAGAAACCCAATCAAAAAGTGGGCAGAAGAACTTAAAAGACACTTCTCCAAAGAGGACATACACATGGCCAACAGGCACATGAGAAAATGCTCAACATCCCTCATAATCAGGGAAATGCAAATCAAGACCACAATGAGGTACACCTTACACCAGTAAGAATGGCATACATCAAAAAAACCAACAACAAATGCTGGCGAGTATGTGGAGAAAAAGGAACCTAAGTACACTGCTGGTGGGAATGCAAACTAATCCAACCATTATGGAAGACCGTATGGAGGTTCTTCAGTCTACTAGAAATGGAACTACCATATGATCCAGCAATCCCACTCCTAGGAATCTACCCAAAGGACACAAAAACACCGATCCAAAAGAGCACCTGTACTCCTATGTTTATTGCAGCACTATTTGTAATTGGTAAGACCTGGAAACAACCCAAATGCCCAAAAGTAGATGCCTGGATCAAGATGTGGTACATATACACAATGGAATATTCAGCAATCAAAAATTTATAGAAAAATGGCTGAAGCTAGAAGGACTTATACTCAGTGAAACAAGTCAGAAGGCAAGAGAAAAATATCGGATGACTTCACTATTAGGAGGAATATGAAAGAGCAACAACAACAAAAAAGAAGAATAAGCTCAAGGAAAAGGACAATTATAACCAAAAGCAAACAAATAACTCAACAAGACCAAAAGCCAAGATAAACCAAAGGGACTATGGGGGGAGGAGGGGAAGGAAGGGAGGGCAAAGACAGGGATGATAGCAGAAAGAGCACAAGAGACTGAGGTGATGGTGCATGGGTGGAATGGTGGTGGGTACTCCCTGGGGAATACAAACGATGTCAAATATAATTAATTAAATTTTAAAAAATTAAAAAATAACTAAAAAAAAAGAAAGAACATGGACTTTGAAATTTAGAGTGCTCTGGCTTTAAATGCTGGCTCCATGATTTACTAGCTCTATATCTTTGTAACTTAGGACAAGATAAATATCTCAGCAAGTTTTATTTTCTATACGTAAATATGTACACTGTAAATGCATATTCTGTGCCTACCACATGAAGTTGTAGTTATGATAAAATGTCTAAACAAATTCACTACCAAAAGCATGGTAGCAAATAAATACCTTTCATTAATGAAAATGAAGAGTTTTCAGTATGTTTGGTAGCAATTTTTCCCTTGTTAATATCTATATTTTATTTAGCTGTGAAATCAAATTTGTTTATCAACATTACAGTGAATATTTATTGCTTTAAAATCTTACTTGTGACTTTTATAAACATTTCACACAATTTCCTTATCTTTTACAATAAAAAAGATGATTTCCCCTTAATACATGGCATTTTGTGTCATGTGTGCAACACACATAAATGGTTCATTAAAAAAAATCCAGGACTTAAAAGAAAAAAATTGATTCATATCAAGGATTTGTCCTTTTACTAAAGGCAATAATAAAGTGTTTTAAAAGATCACCTTGGCTGCTGTACACAAAATGGATTTTATTTTATAAAATGGCTCAGAAAAACATTATATGGGAAAAATCATCAAACTATTAAGTTAAAAAAACCTGAAATTCTATGTTCATGTTTCTTTTAAAAAGACACACACACATATACAGAAAAATGTCTAAAAGTAGATGAGCATACAACCCTCTTTATGCTCCTTATTTCGTCTCCTTGCTTCATGTTTTTCATAGCTCTTACCATCCACTGTTATGTTGTATACCAATATTTGGTTTGTCATCCTTCTTTCCCTATCCACTCTCTCAGTAATCTAAGCATCGTGAAGGTCAGATTTTTGTCTAGTTTGTTTACTGCTATAAATAGTTATCCTAAAACAGTGCTGGGAACAAAACTCAGTGTTGATACTGAATAAATACTATATACCTGTAATGTACACATAAAGTTTCAAAGTATATATGCCAAAAAGTTAACAATTATCTCCAGGTGGTACAATTTTGAAACAGCTGCTATAGTTTTTTCTAAAATGATTAATTTTTTGAGAGAAAAAAGCATCTAAGTACATTTTACTAGGTTTTCTAAAATAATGGTAGTTTCTGAAAGAATTTGAGTATATAAAACCTTTCCATTTGAGCCAGTTTAGTTCAAGAGTTAAATATTCATTACACTGTGCTTTCAAGGTAAAGAAAATATTTTTAAAATCCAAAGCTGTATACAGTTATTTCTAAGAAGCAGAACATTATATATTAGTAACAATAAACTCTAAGTAAAAATAAGATTTCTGCTTTGAGATGTAAAATGGTGAAGTTAAATAAACAATGTGTTAATTTAGAATGAGTTCTGAATTCAATTCAAAACATATTTATTGAATAGCTTAACTAAGTATCTGAGAGGGCCCAACTTCAGATTACAATTACATAAAAAGTTAGATATACCCATAGATACTTTTCATAGGTCATAAAATTTTTAATTAATCCATGCACAGCACTAAGTAGGTGTTAGCATTACAGACTGTTCAATAGAACACTATTTTCAAATACTGGATGATTCAATAAAGAGCTTGACAATTTAAGAAAAAAAATCAAATGTCCGATTCTAAATTTTTTTTTAATTTTTGGACTCCAGTTTTTAACAAGCTGGTATAAATTATATATTTTTTTAAAATAAGATACAGTCATTCCAAACCTATGATGACAAAATCATTTTTCAGAAAATAGTAACAGCTCATGGAGAACTTTTCTGATAATAGTCTGGGATATGCTGCAATAGGGCAAAAACTAGATACAGTGCAGAATATCTGGGCTTAAACTTTTTACTAATTATCTTAAGTCTATGTTTAGTGCCAACTACATATTTGGACTTGGAACAACTATGAATAAAACAGATGAAGTTTTTGACATTATAGAGTTTACACTCTAGTTGAGAGGGCATAAAATAGTCCTAAAAACAGGTTGCAAAGTGTTATAAGTATTATGAATTGAAAGTACAATGTATTATGGAAAATATACACAGGAAAGGAATTTCAAGGATAGTATTACTTTCACTAGCTCCAGGTGACATTTGAGCTACAATATGTAGAATGGTAGTTAAAAGATTGTTTTAAGGGAGGATTACTGGGACTTTGGTAGTGGGTGTGGTATGATAACATACATTTGTAGAAGTATGAACCTGTACCCCTGAAACATATATAGCTATAAACCAACCTAACAATAAACAAAATTAAAATACTAGAAAAAAGAAAGGAAATATAGAGGAGGAAGAGGAAGAGAGAGAAGGGAATAACTATATTTGAAGACTACTTCAAATAGCTTTTGACACCTTAGGTGTATCGATTTTCTTTATATTATAGACTATTTTGAAAACAATGAGGTTCAACTACAATTTAAGTTAATCACCAAACACCATGAATAATTTCAATTTTTCATAAAATAACAGAGGAATAAAATCTCAAATGAGCCGGACACTAGTGGGAATGAAGTAAAATGTTAAATAATGTAAAGAATTCTTTAATATCAATTTCATGTAAAATGGAATCAGGTGAACCATAAACCACTAACAACTTAAAAGTCTTGCACTGGAAATAATTATAGGTATTTTCTTTAGATAGCAATATGAGCAACAACAAAAAAGAGGGTCAGAAAAGACTGAACAATGATATTTAGAAAGTTCATAGGTATACTTTCATGTCCCCATTAATTTTGTTATCATGGTACTGGGCTCTGAAAGTATTTACTTTTGTTACTTAAGCTTGCCCAGTACATTGAAAAGCATGAACTTCAGAGACAGAGATCCCAATATGACTCTCTGTTTCATCAGACTCCAATTTTAATAAGTTAGTCTATTATCTATTTTGATTGTAGTACATAATTTCTTTTCTTACCCATTTTTGCTCACCCATTTTCTCTAGCAGAATTTTTTTTCCTTCCCTTTTAATTTTCTTTGATAGTTTGGCTCGTTAGTAGAAATAACCCATCCCCCTTTCAGGTGGTTTAAGGTTTCTTTGTTAAACACTGGTAGTTAACATGAAAAAGTTAATTAACTCACTTTATGTAGTACACAGCACTCACATTTGAGAAGTCAGAAAATAATACTTTTATTAAATAAGAGTGATATTAGTTATCTGTACATAAAACCTACTTGCAGGGACAGTACTGCAAATGTAAACATCTGCTCTGTTTTTCCTCACATATGGATATCTCTCCAAATTCCTACCTCATTAGGGAAAATTCCCACTTACTCTTACTCTGTTCTTATGCTGGCTTAAAATGCTCTGCCTCCTCCTAAGGAGAACTTATCCCTTGTTTACAGTTTTACAGCACTACAATCTATACTTAAGAAACTGTGATTGTAATTTACCTATCTTCAAAGTGAGTTCCCTAAGCTTAGACACAATACCTAATTAACTTTTTTTTATCTTTTAAGTATTTGGGGACTCAATTTTTTTTCAAAGATTAGTACTAAATAAGATCATTTTGTAATCTATACACATCTCGTACAGTATGTATTTTGCTTTTTTGCAAAAGATACTTCTACTTGCTGTATAGTAAGTTCTAATAAATATCAAACTAAGAAAAGTCATTCAAGGTTATATTGTATAGATGCCTAAACAAAGATTATATTCACTTATTCATTAAACATGTACTTAAGCAAACAATGACCTTACCACTTTTAAACTTTTTTGGTTAGTGAATTAAAAACAACTTTTAAAAAGCTACAATAATGCAGTAAATTCCTTATGAGAAAGTAAGTGATGATTACTTCTGTAAAGTCACTTAAGAAGTTTAACCTCCTGATCATTTATGCATGTAAAGTTAGACTCCACTGCTACTTGAACAAAAGGGTTGGGCTGAATTACTTTCTCTCCTATTTTCTAAGGACATTTCTAAGAATCAAAACAGCAATACCTATTCGGAAACACTGCTCCAGCAAGTACTTCCCATTTTTCCTACATATAAAAATCCAATGCTGCTGGCCCTTTGTAAGAGCCTTATTAACTGGTTTCCTGCTTCCCTTTTTGCTTAGTCTTCACAGAACAGTCAGAGTAACCCTGTTAATTAATATACATGTCAGATCATGTCAGATCATGCAGCACTCCTCATTCCAAATATTTGTTATTTGCTACCTCATTCAGAATGAAAGTCAAAATTCTTAAAACTGCTTACAAGGTCTAACATGATTTGTATCCCCTCCTCCCCCATTCCTAGCTACCTCTTTGTCACCATTTACTATTCACTTATTTTCCTCATTTCTTGTTCTTTGTCAAACTGTAAGTAACCATCTGCTCTCTCACTTTCTTCATATTTTTGTTCAAATCATCTTTATTGACAGATCATTCTTTACCAATTCTCCCATCATAACCTACAAGCATGGTTGGCAATGTCCAATGATGGTAAGGATGTAGAATAACAATCATCATATACTGTGACATGTGACAGATCTTAGAAAACCAAACATATACATTCTTCACTTTCCAACAAGTTACCTGAGAAAAATGAAAAACATCCCATCCTACAGTTACCTGAGAAAAATGAAAAACAAGCTCAAACAAACAAAAAACACTTGAATAAGAATATTCAGATTTATTCATAATAGCCTCCAAATGGAAACACAAATGCCCATTAACAGTAGGATAGAACAAACTGCGGTACAGTAATAGGTTACTGTTCAGCAATAAAAAAGATTGATGTGCAACACTGGGGTGAGTAAAAATAGCTTTACACAAAGCAGTACATACACTGTGTCCGTTTTTTGTGGGATTTTAAGAGGTAAAATATGGTGGTTTAAAAAAATGTCAGAACAGTAGTTGCCTCTGGGTAAGGAGACTAGGATTAACTGGGGGAGGGGAAATGCAGGAATTTTCTGGGATAATAGTAATGTTCCAGCCATATGAATTTGTCAAAATTTGGTCAATAGTCATGAAATATTTATGAATAACACTGCATCTAAATTTTACCTCAAAAGAAAATAAATTAACAAACATGGAATTCCACTAATGATGTATATGCTAAGTATTTAGGAAAACATCAATGATATCCACAATGTACTTTAAACTGCATCAAAAACCTAAGAGCAATGGATGATATATAGATGTATGATAAAGCAAGTAGAATATGTTAGTGGTAGACTCTAGATAGTGGGTATATGGATGGTCAATGTAAACTTGAAACCACCTTATGTTTTAAAACCTTTCATAATAAAATGTTGCAAAAAATACGTAATCTCTTGTCTCTCACCCTCAAGAGCTAGCTCCTATATTCCCTACCCTGCTGCTTACTTTCCTCTACAGCACTTACTTTCGAGTAAGGTTTTGAATTTAGTTGTTTTATTGTCTTACACTCCAAAATATAAGATTCATGGAACATAGGAATTTTTGTTTTGCCTTACCCTAGGTCTAGAACTGTTCCTAACATGTACAAGTGTCTAAAAAATATCTGTTATATAAGTGAACCAGTGAAATAATATTAGATTTAAGGTAAAACAGATGTAACTATCCTGGTTTGGAAAACATTCACAGAAAATTAAGAAACTAAGATAGAATTTCATAATTAAGAAAAAAATCAAACTTGAATACATTCTGCTTTTGTATTTAAAATACTCAAAATGTAACAGTGTGGTCCCAGGAAAAGGGGAAGTTCCCAAAATCCTAGTTCCGCCCTAAGTGGGTGGAGCTGAGGATAAGAAAATTTCTGCAGAGAAAAAAAAAAAAAGAAGGGAAAATGGAGAACAGCAAAAAAACCTGGAGGAGGCACGTGGAGCAGAGGGACATGTAAAAAAACTGTGCTTGCTTTTTGGTCTTGGACTGGTTGGAACAGATGTGGGTAAAAGACCCGTGGGGAGGTTAGCAATGGCAGCTTTCATCTTAATTTTAATTTTGCTCTTTTCCTCCCAAATTTGTCTGACTCTTTCTGACCCTTTTCTATGGGTCTCTACT
>JAGFMF010011673.1:7848201-7892931 GCA_019455555.1 Galemys pyrenaicus | reverse complement strand
TCAACAGACGTACACTGCTGAGGGGAGCAGCGGGCACAGCAGGAGAGGTCTGCTGCGCCATGTGGGTCCCCTCCCTGGCCGGCAGCAGGGATCGAACTCATGATGCAGTGGCTGCAGTTTGCTTCATAGGGCGTTGCTTAACCCACTGCGCCACCAGGGAGGCCCAAGTAAGACTTCTTTACAGGCTTCTAGCCAGAAGTGACAAAGGAGTTTTCAAAATACCACTGGTAGGCCTGGGAGAAGACCAGTTAGGAAGGTATGGAAATCTAGGCAAGAGATGCTAGTACCTTAAATGAGGGAGGTGGCAATGGAGATTTTAACATCTGAATTTTACAGGAAATTAAACACTACTGATGTTTTTTGTTTTTTTAAAATTCAGACTATTTGAAGCTCTAAGCTTGTTACCCTACCTGAACTTTCATCCTTGTTCTCTAATTTTTGCATTGTGATTCACAGTAAACCTGAATACTATTAAATGCAGTTAATGACAACCTAATTGTATGGCTGGCATAACAAGAATGCCTTGCTAATGGGGCCAGGTATTACTGCTTCTGGATATAGTAAAACTGAATGGTTATCTTGTTTCAAGATACTTTATAGTAAACATTAAATTTCCCAAATGATATGGCATAGACTTATCATATTGCTTAGACTTTCTAGACTGAACCTTAGAAATCAGATTTTTTAAAATTCAAATTTAAGGTGTATCCCCACAAATGGTCAGGAATAAGACAAAATGTGCAAGCTGACCATAGACTTGAAGCAAGGGAGGGGGAAGAAGAGGGATCAAAAACGGAGAGGGAAGAACACAAGGGGACTGTGGTAACCTTCCACTGGTGATATGGTAGGAGAACTATTGGGACTACACCTAAAGGGAGAAAAATGATGTAAGAAAATAAATTATGAAAAAAAGACAACAAATTTAACATTTATCACTGAAACAATGTAAGGCAGTTGTGTCCAAAAACAAAGGGACAGCAGTGTAATTAGTTTCTTACTAATTATGAAAAGTATTAGGCACCCTTGAGAAAGAGGAGCTTTAGATATAAGAATAAAGGATCCACTGAAATTTTTTACATGAAAAAACTGTCCTAAAAATACAAAGTTAATCCTATTGCAAGCATTCCTTTACTCTATCCCATGTTAAAACCAAACCAAACCAGAAATGTTTCATTACAGAGGTTAGAAGGAATTTCTGAAGTGTGTTCTGCAAGACGATAGCATAAATGTTCAGACAAAAGATAACAGAATTCAACAGACGTGTCAAAAATGTAAAAACCAAATAAAAAGGAATCAAGGAATGTATTTTTATGCAACTGATTCTAACATATTTCCTGGAATGCAAAAAAAATGTAATTGTTATTACAAAGGAAATATTCAATCAAGGGAAAAAGATTCATATAGAATTTTCATAGGTAGTGCCAAGATGTCACTATGATGGACAAAAAGGAAGTTTTAGAAAAGGTAGTAGTAACCAAAATCTTGATTTCGAAGATGCTTTCAGATCAAAAGACGAATTTAAACTTTAGAAAAAATTATTTATGTTTTATTTATATTTACTTCAATGGGTAGAGATGACTTTTCAGGAATTTAAAGTTGCAAATTGGCTTACAGTTTTTTTAGATTCTGAGTGATAACATACACACTACCCAAAGTAAATAATTTTTTTCTGATGTTACAACAGGGAGTTAAAAAGTTGTCTGACAATGTTTTACTTACTATAAAAATTATAAGCCTCTTAAAGGAAAAGACATCTCATGTCCTTTCTAATCTTATGAAAACTATAGCTTAAATCTCACTTTATTAACCTCATTCACTCCAAAAGCTCAAAATAGTTAAAGTATGTCCATGGTTACCATTTTAGAATACAAATAAAGTACGTAGATTTTTTTTTCAGGAAAATATAAACTCAATAAACCTTGAATATGTAAATAATATTAAGTCTTTTAAGATACAACTTTCTGCTTTCGAAGGTCCTATAGTGTAGTAAAGGAAACAGTGATATAAATGAAGTTGTTTTCTAGAAGTTCATGGCTGTGATAGGGCTTGGAAACTGTAAGTTAAGAAAGTATGCATAGAAGCAGACAGAAAATCAGTTTGTTAAGTGAACAGAGGGAAAGGAAAACATTTTGGGTAAAGAGGGGCACCTCTAATCAAAGACAGAAAGTGAGGAACTAAGATTTTAAGTACTAACAGGTTAACATTCAGTTTGTGGTAACCAGACTCCAGATTGCCCCCAATGATCTTTACATCTTTGGGTACATACCCTGAGGTAGTCCCCACCCACACTGTACTGCTCTTGGACTTCTGTGTGACCAATAACAACATGTGGTAGAAATGATTAGTATTTCACATTCAAAGACTATGTTACATAAAAGATGCCAACTCTTTAGGTGCTTTCATTTGAACACTCTTTTTCATGGGTCACTAATTGTGGGACGCCAGATGGCAGGCTGTAAGGACTTGCAATTGAGTCAATGGAGAGAGCTGCATGATGAGAACAGAAACCTCTGGTCAAGAATGTGAGCAAGCCTAGAAGCAGAATCTTCATTTGAGAGGACCATAAATCTGGAATGGGTTTTCTGTGGACACTGATTTGGGATGGGATGCACCCAGTAAAACTGCTTCTAGATTCCTGATCCTCATACTGAGTTTAATGTCTGCTGTTTTAAGCTGCTAAATTTTGGAAAAAACAGTTACACAGAAATAGATAAGTAACATTTGTTAGTACTCAGAGTCCCCACTACATAACAGAAGTCTAAATAAAATACTGGAGAGGCTTTGAAACAAAACCAAATGAGGACAGCATTACTGAAGAAGCTGTTAATAAAACTTCCTGGAGTTTCATTAAGCTGCAGGCGAGGATAGAAAAGCAGATAGATGTTACAGTGAACTAGAGGTAGGGGTACTCCTGTCAAGAAGGGGCACAAAGTTTAAACAGTCACATTTAGTTATGTAAAAAGCAGGGGAAAAAAAAATCACCTACTCAACTGGAGTGATTTAGCCAAGGAGATTTTCAACCAGAGTTGAAAGTGCTGCCTGTTTTACTGCTATATATGGTAAAAAATGAGAAGAAATAAACTAAGAATTGTTAGAGGAGCCAGGACTTGATGCTTTTGAAAATTTGCAGTCTCTCTAGATTGCAAATAACATTAAAATTTAGAAATGGACTCTAAGCCAAGATTATATCCAGAGTGCCACCAGAAACAAAAGATCTTAAACAAGCTGAGTGACCATAAAATCTTTTAAGACCTCAGAAAGGAGATCAAAGACCTTGCCTCAGAAAACTACTCAATTTTACAAAATGCTTGCTAATTATAACTATGCACTTCAAAGATTCTCTCAATCAAACAAGGAGGCTTTTAAAAAGCTTAAGTTAAGTGTTGCTTCTCAACAAATTCGAGTTAGTAAGTGATTTATCTCAAGAGATTTATGAATGTGACTTTCAGCGAATGGAGTGGACCCCAATAAAATTCACAAAGACTCACAAAGTTTTAAAAAATTACAGAGTCAGGAACATCGCCAGTTTGAACTAAAACTGGAGGCAATACATAATGAAAAGGGGACTTCAGAGTCCCTACCTACCTTTCATGAAAAAGGAAGGGCAGAACCAAATGCCTAAAGGACAAAGCTAAGAGCCTTGGGTGATTTATACCTTGGAAGTGGCACTTAACTAAGCAACTTGCAACATTTACCTCTGTCAACTTCAGAAAAGCTAAATGCTACAGAGCAGGGACTTCCTTATGCTTATTCAACTGAGTCTTTTTGAACAGGAATGACTTTTTAGTGGTCACCCTAAATCTGAAAGGAGCAGGTAGTATGAGCAGTTATCTCCATAGCTTTAAACTTGGAGAATCTGTACTGAAAGATGTATTTAAGGAACGATGCATGGAAAGTATCAACTGTACCTGAAATCATGTGGCTGAAATTTTAGAATGTGAACTGACACAGTAAAGGAATAGACTTTATGGGTTGGGAGAGGTTGTTGGCTTTGGCAGAGGTGAAGTGTTTTCCATGTAGACTGTGGTAGCCTCCAGTGATTTTGATCTCCTAGCACTGAATCTTGTGTAGTCCCCTCCTTTTATTTTTTAACCAGGGTTAGTGTGAAACATGTATGATGAAAGTGGTGGTATGTAACTTCTCAAATTAGGTTATAAAAGACCTTCATTTCTATTGTACATGCTTATTAGTAGTCACTCAGTAAGAAGGAAACCTGTTGCCATGTTGCAAGGACACTGAGATAGCAACAGAGAAGTTCAATAAAAGAGGACACCTGTCAGGAAGGGACTGAGGCTACAACCATGTACGTGAAGTCTGGAAGAGAAAGTCTCTAGATTAACTCAGCCTTTAAAAGTTAACAGTTTAGCCAACAGCTTTACTGGAACCTTGAGAAAAACCTTGAACTAATATCATTCAGATAAACTGCCTTTAGATTCCTAGTCCTCACAAACTGTATGATAGTGTTGTTGTAAGATGCTAAGTTTGATAGTAATCTGTTATGCAGCAATATAGAACCAAGCCAGACTTTTAAGGAAGGGAAAGAAAAAAGACAAAATAGGGATTGAGGCCAGAAATCCTATTAAGGAGTTTATGCATTTTATTCTATTAGGAAAAGGAATAATATAAGGTTTTAGATAACAATTGGACCCATATTAAAAAAAGAAAAAAAATCCTGATTAACTTTTAGGGAGCTATATTTTTTAAAACTAGAAGTAGGGAGACCAGTTAAAGATACAAACTTTTCTGAATAAGAGGGCATTCTAATCTTTTAATAGATTATCGGAGCAACTTTAAGAGCTAAAAATAACTAAAATGTACAAAACCCACTAATTTTTTTTTTTGCGTTTGACAAATTTTTCAAAAGACAAGACATCCTTGTCTACTTGAGGCCACGTTTTTTGATACCTTTTTAATTATTATCTCAAATTTTACTGTAAATACAACTAGGTGTGTACAGAGATTAGTATCCACTCACTATGAAAACATCATAGCAAAAATTACTTAAGGTGGAAATGTTGAAATTTCTTAAACCTGCCTAAAACACATTCCTATCATTCAAGGACTAAAATAATTAAAAAATATCTGAGCACTGAAACTGTATTTTAAGGCACCAAGTGATACACTAAACTGGATCTCACTTAACTCATACTGAGCTAAGTGTAAGTAGCATAATCAGAATCTTAATTGAAACCTAATGCCATTGCTCATTTTGAACCCAGGAAAATAGTTGTTTCACCTGTCAGGCCCAATGTTCTCTCTTTTCAAATTCCTTCACTACTTATTTATACACCTTTTTCAAATAATCAAGTACCTACCTGCAATATACGAGAAGTAATTGATGCAATTATTTCCAAAATGGCAGTACCACCAGTAAAAGTTCTGAGCAAAATACATTCCCTTAATTTATATACTAGCCACAGTATATAAATTTAATACATATCAAACTGTACAAATAAAATTTTATATAAAGTGGAATTAGATTTAGATTCAGAAACTTGTAAATAGAAATTATACCAAATCATGGGCAAATTTGTTTTGTGGGGTAACCCTTTGCATGGTAGAATTTACCTCATTTCTGAAACTCTCTTACCAAATGCCAATAGCATCTCCTAGTATCTGTAACATTCAAGCATCCTCCAAATTTTTATAATGTCCTGAGGATAAGAGAATGTTACAGTGGCTGTTTGAGTCCCAATGCAGAAGTAATAAAGAGTTCTCATATGTTCAGTAACTCTAAAGTGACCCACTTACTGGGACCTGAAGTAAATGTGCTGTACAAAATCCTTCCTTGTAAAGATGTTTATACAACTTTGCAGGAGTAACAGATACTCCTTGGAGGTCACTGAGTCACCAGGTTCTACATAGTGGAGCTGCCTTTCCTTCAGGCTAATCATACCATATCTAGCTAAGGAATAGTCCCATATAATTCAGAATATCTAGCAGGAAGAAGGTACCTAGAACTGTTTGCTCATATGAGGTTGGCTGGATATATCTCATTATTCTTTGTATCTGTTTAGGAATTCAAAATAGATACATGTGCTATCACCATTCTTATCTTAGTATTCCTTAACCTGACTCAATTTTCTACCCTTCCCCATCTTTCCAAACTATTCCACTTTTCTCCAAACAAAGATGTATCAGTATTCCTCTTTATAGTTCATTTAATGTTCCTGCAACTTCTTGCCTCAAGTAAGTCTAGCAATATCTTTGAGAAACTGTATTCCTTCCACACAGCTTTTTATTTTTCCACATCCCACATACTTATACACATATTCAATATCCATGCTTCCCACTGCCTAGTTCCATACCATTTTTCATCGCTGTCCTTTCAGAAAAATCCAATCTCTCAGAAGTTAACATACTCTTTTCCCAGAGCTGTCATATACAATCTCTTGGTCACATCTATAGAGTTTATTCTTCTCAACTACTACACTTCTGGCTTCATTCTCAGTGATCCCATCTACTTGGATGATACATGTGAAGGTCATCACATGACCTTCACATTCACACTGATCTTTTCCTCTATTCCACATCAACCAACTTTTATGTGGTTATACTCTAGGATCTTGCCTAATTATGTCACCTCTAAAATCTAAATTCAAGCATCTCACTCTTCAACAACCAATCTCCTGACTTAGTTTCACCTATTTCAGCACTCCCGCTTTAATGTATCTATTCCAGAGCCTTCTATTCCAATAGTTCTACTTCTGCTCCATTCATTAGTTTCTTGATGTCTTCCCTTCTGCTTATCCAGTTTATATTTATGGCCTATCATAATAATCTATCTCACAAATATTTTAAATCCCCTATTCCTCTCTTCCTTCTTTGTACTTGCTTGGTAAACCTCAACCCTAAAAAAACCCAAGTGAACTGAATTGTCTCACTTCCAAAGATACTGAGTCCTCACTTAGTCTATCAACCATATTACATTTCTCTAGTAAGTTAGCTTTCCAATACATACCTTTGTCTCTTAAGGTTCCTCCTTCACTCTGAGGTGATGACCTCATTTCTTACTTCATAGAGCAATTAGAATCATAGGATAAACTACCTCATCCAACTAACCTGCAGCTGCCTTTTGCACTTTTAAAAAGGAGAAGGCATTTCTCTTCTAATTAGTGATTAATTCCTCCATGAAATTGCTCTAAAAGAAATACTGATAGCTTTGAGGGCCAAAATCCTTGAGCAAAAGAGGGATAGGATTGTTTTTTCCTTTTTAATGACACTATTCAAATTATATGCTATTTTTATTAACTTATTTATAACAGCTATTTTAACATGTCTTCTAATATTACTTGGGTTATGTCTGTGTTGATTTTTTTTCCTCCTTAGTTATCAGTTATATTTTCTAGCTTCTTTGCATGCCTGGTATTAGATTCCTAGCATTGAGTTATGTTGTAGGATCTTTCAATACACTTCTAAGCATTTTTTGGCTTTATTCTTAAAATTAGTTTGATCATTTTGAGGTCAGTAGTTAATCTTTATTATAAGTAGTCTAGAATAGTATTTAGTCTAGAGCTAATCTGGTCCCATTACTCAGAGAATACCCTTCTGAGAACTCTTATCTGAAGCCCAATCTACTAGGAGTTCTTTCCATTGAAAGACCCAACATATTCCCGAGTTCTGCCAGCTCCCAGAAATGTTTCTCTTTTTAGTGCTTTTCTTCTATCCAAAGTTTCTCACAGACAAGCTCAGACCAGTTTTCAACCCTAGTCAAGGAGATCACTACACAGTACCCTGCCCTGAAGCCACTTCAGCCTCCTCAAATTCTAAATTCTGTCTCTTCAAGGAGCTGTCAGGCTCTACTTAGGATCTCATCTACTTATGCTATTTTCTAAAAACTCTAGCAATGACAGGGTAATCTAGGGCTCAGTTTTGCTCCCCTCATTTGTGTTTGCTGGGCTTTAACTCATTTTATTTAAAGATTTATTTTTTTTTATTTATGCATACAAAAACTAGGGTATAGTTCAGAGGTTGGCGTGGATGTTAGTGAGAGGACTCACCAGAGACTGAGTGGGGAGTAGAAGCAGAACAGGCAGATCTACTGAAATACACTGCTGAGGGGGGGCAGTGGATAATACAGGAGCCTGCTGCGCAATGTGGGCTCATGGAGCTGGTCGGGTAACTGGCAACAGCTAGATAGCACTGAGACTTTAACCCCCTGCACTACCAAGGAGACCCATAACACATTTTTAAAAGAAAACATTTGTTGATTTCCCCAGTCCCTTGTAGCTACTGCCCTAATTTTTTTCCTGTTCCCTTTCATAGCAGAACTATTCCAAAGAGTCATCTACCCTTGATAATAAATCTATATCTTTCATCAATTTTTCTATTCCAATTGGGCTTTCCTTTTCACTACTTACTAAAAGAAAAATGGACCAATGGCACACATCTAATTCTATTAAATGGTCACTTTCCCTTTATCTTTCAGTGGCTATAGATAACCAATGTTCCCTCCTTCCTGAGACACTTCTTTCTTCATTTTCTAACTACTCTAATAGCTCCTCTATTTGAGCCCCAGGGCAGTTTATAAGTCCTCGATATGCTAAGACTTTCAAATTTATAGCACTAGTCAATGACTTCTAAATCTTATATCACTAGTACAAATTACTCTAATACACTGTATTTGTCCATAGCAATAAAATGTGGGTAAGAACTTTAAAATGAACAAGCCTATCCTTTCTCTACTCCATATCTCTTACCCAGTAAGTGGCCCTATCATTTATTTCTCCAGCTGTGCAAAGTAAAAAGTTAGGGGTAAATTCTTGATCCTTTTCCTTATCAAGTACACCAAAGTCCATCAGCAGGTTGTTTTTTCTTTACCTCCTATGCAAAGAAAACTATGGGACTCCTTCCACATGAAATTATACATTATCCTGTTTCACTGTCACATTATAGATATATAGTCTTTATTTGTTTTTGTTTCTGTCTTCCCACTATTAGGATCTATTAGGATTCAAGCATTCATTCAGTCCATACGGAACACTGTGAGGGACTATTTCAGGTGCTGAAAACACATTAGTCAATAAAGCAGAAAAAAATTTCTTACCCTCACAGAATTTATATGGTAGAATGCAAGATTCATGAAAAAAAGAATTATGTTTATCCACTACTGTATACATGGGGTCTATAATAATCCTTGAAAATAATCCTCATAGAAAAAGCATATATTTGCTACAAAAGTGAATTAAAAAATTATGTTTTCTCAGTCTTTGTACAACATACTTCATTTTAAACATTTCTACTTAGGTACTAGAACAAGCTAGAAGTCTAGCTTTCGACTTCAAAGCAGTCATATTTGTAGTTTTCCCCACATTCGGACAGTATTATTACCTTTTAGGAAAAGCACGATTTGCAACTATCTCTATAACATTCTAAAGCAAATTTCAGATCCTCCCAACAATAGAAAATTTGACCACTATTTATTCTTTGGAAATTTGAGACTTCCTAAACTAAACTGATATCAATAATCCATGCAACCTATCTTTACTGCTGTGTAAATTATGTTTACACAGTTTGTTTTGGGTTGCTGGAAAAGTCAGAAGAAATGTCATGAGTTTCCCAACAACCCAACATAAAGGCAAACAAAGTCATAAACTTGAAATAGTCATAAACTAATTCAAGATTTAATTCTATTCCATAAACACATAAAATACATTTGGAAACAGATTTGAGTATGTTGGTAACATAGTATACTCATTACAGCAGGAAACTATCACAGCCACACTTCATTTTGCAGTTAAGAAAACCTGGGTAATTGGGAGATTACATGCCCAATGTCATAGCTGATCTAGACCACAGTTAACTGCCTGTGTGATGCCTTTCCCAGTTCTACATCTGTATCATACAACTCATTTAAGGAAAGAGAACACATCTAACATATTTTTACCAGACAATTCCCAATACAAGGGATTGCATATGGTTTCTGAACATCAACCAAAACCAAGACCATACCAAACATTCAATCACTATTTGGTTAACAATGAAACTCACTTGTATAGCACTTATAAATCATGCCACATTCATGTCTCAGAACTACCTTCTAAGATAGCTCAGAGACTTAATATGAAAAGAAGCTAATATTTATTCAAAAGGTGCTTGTGAAAGGCCAAACACCAAAGCACACTTTTCTCAGACAACATACAACTGTTAGCTGTGATTCTAAAATTTTCAAAAGAATTCATACCACTATATAAAGAGATTTGAACCAGTATTAAACCACCCATAGGTTTAATCCAGGTTATTTTAGTGCCTGGATTTACTCTTTTACATGCTGTTTCTTCAGTTAGTACTTGCTACTATGAAGGATATTCAACTGAACTGATTTGCTTTAATCAGTGGCAAAATTCAGCAAACTATGTCACAAAGCATATCTGAAGCTGAAGCAAGCTTTAATTTAAAAATAACCTTCATGGGCCTCCCTGGTGTGCAAGGGGTTCAGTTTCAGCACTATGAAGCTATAGACAGGCACTACAGCACCAGTTTGAGCAATCGCAGCAGTAGGTCGATTCCAGGCCAGGGCGCTAGCACACACAGAGCTGCAGACCTCTCCTATCTTGCCTCCTGCTGTTCTCAGCAGTGTATTTCAGTAGATTCACCTTTTCTGCTCCTCAAGTCTCTAGCAAAGCATCTCAAACCTCCCAACCCCCACCTCTGGCCCACAACCCAGTTCTTGTATGCATAAATAAATCTTTTTTAAAAATAAAGATAACCTTCATAACAGCAAATAATTGAGGAATGTTTTTCTCTTTTATAGAATTGATTATATCCCCACTCATCAGTTACAACTCAGATAACATATCATAGATTAACTGCAAGTTTGTTTTCATCTACCTATTACAGCAGGGCTAGTGGTAAAACACTTAATATAAAGGTTCAAAGTTTGATAGCCAGTCAATTTAAATTACTGTTTAAACTGAATCAAACTAAATTAAATTGAATCAAAATCTCTACCTGTAATTACAAGCTTGGTCAAGAAAAGATCTGCTACAATTTAAATGTGCTGAAAGACAACATAGCTTTAAATAATTCATTGATAAAGTTATAGCAAGTTGTTTACAAGATTTAAATTACTTTTCTCATTGGTCTTCCCCAAAATTGACTTATTCTTACAGTAAATGATATCTATCATAAATACACATTTACTTTCAAAACACTTAACTGTTTGATTCTATTTCTCTAAGTATTTCATAATTTTTGCACTACTCAATACATTTTATACCCAAATGACAAAGTCTTTTCCTTGCAAGTTGTCTTCTTTTCAGAAATAGTCACAAATTATACCATCATTCTGTGGTATTACTGCCCCTTTTAAAATTCTACCCACTCCTCGCTTTAAAATTGATGTTATATTCATTTGCAGGTAACAAGCACCCTCTATTTTTCAGGCAAACTGCATAAAGGTAGACAGAATTCACATCATATATAAAAACAGAATTCTCTTGCCTTTATGTATGTACACACACACTCTATACCTCTACTACTACTACTACTACTACATACCATGATGCAGTAAAATATTAAAACCCAGTTCATTTTATGTATTAGTAATAGTTAACAATACTTAATTCTAGTATACCCTATAAACAAAAAGTTATTGTTTATGAAATTTAAGCCATCCATGTTTATATGGTACTTTTAACTAAGTTCTGTTAAGATAGTTTAGCATAAATTCCATTAGAGAACACAAATGTACCCACAAAACACCATGAAACTTGTTTATTTTCATTACTGCCTAACTACAAGGTACCAATCCAAAATTTTAACTATTAAACAGTATACCTAAAAGTTTTAATTTTCACACTAACCACCTAGGAACTACAGTTTTCAGGGCATTTTTTCCATGTCAACAGGTCTTTGTCCATTCCTGAGTTAACTACAACCTTTAATATTTTTCAATTACCCTTCCATTAAGTCCACATACTGAAAAAAGTAATTCAAAATGACTAATATTTCTGGGACTAATCTTAAGTTTGAGCTTTCTGCAACAGCTCATTACCAATACCTTGAGAAATTGATGACAAGTATGACACTCTTAGAAATGTATACAATCACAAAATTTTACATGATTATGTGAATTCACTGACTTCTAGAATCCTTTGCATGTAACCTTCAGAACCACAGTTCAGAAAATTATACTTGAAGAGTATCTTGGGCAGAGTAGAGAGTGTAACCTAGGTTTTATTTTTGCTTCTCAGCTTTGATTTTAGACTAATTACTTGTTACTTAATGCAAAACCCCAATACTCTTAATTCCTTTTTAAAATCAATCTTGTAAAAGCTAAACTTTATTCCTGCTGTAATTAAGATTTCACATATTTCGCTTTTCTTTAAAGGACAGTAGAGAGAATGGAGCACTCCAGATTCATTTTTACAGCTTCAAGGTAAAGAACTAAAAATACTGATTTAGAAAATATTAAAGGAAAAAGATTCTTGACTTTTAAAATGAGAAATCAAACCTTTAAAAACTTATTTTTAAACACTTATCATTAAACACAAATAGAAAAACTAAATTTTTATCAAGTTTTGAAAACTCAGTGAACTTTTTTTTAAATAGCAAACAAAATGTACATATTCCCAACTTCTCCCTAACTAAAAACAAAAAATATCTGTCCACTTTATAAACAATTCTTAACTTGGTTTAATATTATGCACTGGACAAATAATGTAGTTTTAAGAGCAAGGTGTATAAAAATTAATTTTGTCTGGTTAGAACCCTATTAAAACAAGGTGTTATGACGATTAAACCCTACTTCTAAATCTCAAAGGTGACTGTGCAGTGCACTATAGAGTCACTGCTGTGATATTAACATCTTAATTACATTGCATATTCTCCTCAAATCTGACAAGGCATCAGGAGAAGTTAAGTCAAGGTCTCTATTAAGTAGAGTTACACGCTCTAGATAACTTAATGAAAAAAAATCAAACTATTACTGGAGCCAAGTGGCTCCAATTTGTTAAATATCACTTTAAATCCAACTTTAAATATCACTTTAAATCCATTTTTCTGAATGTCTGCTAGAGTGAGAAGTTTCCATAAAGAGGATCTATAACATAAAACTCCAATTTTAGCCAAAATAAGTCAATTTTAATAAAAACTTGATACTACTGCTATCTTGGGAAAGCTACCCTTTCAATTAAAAATAAAGCTAAATATTTCAACACTAAATATTTTAACTTATCTAGTTTAAAATTGCAGTCTTAAAAGTTCAGATTAACTTAAAACTTAAATGTTAAAATATTTTAATGGTACAGCAGTCTCAAAAGGACTCATTTATCTCATATTTAGAGCTGTGACTTACTCATTTCATGTGACTTGAAAATTCTGCAATTCAATTAAACACAAAGCCTTCATCAACTGTTACCTGTCGATTTAGCAACTAACAATTACCTTCTACTAGTTCAGACAGCCCTTCATATCTGACACAAATAGTTCCATTTACAATTTGGAGATTTACTTCAATCCTACTACAAATATTAAAAACAAAGAAAAAAACTAAGTTCTAAAGTTGATTAAGTAAGATTTGATGGTGAGGCGGTTTCTATTTAACTACTGCATGGTTTGCAAAACAATTTTATAGTTACATTTTGATCATGAAAAGCTTTCCCAACAAGACTGTGTACCAAACTGTTCTCATCTAAGTTTGCCTCATCTTTCATAAACACAGGATATTTCCTTTAAACCAGACAATTTAGGTTCTAGATTACTCTAACCTAAGAGTATAACTGAAGTGTAATGTGCTACTTTCAATTTTGATTTATATGGCCTACTAAAACTACAGCATGAACCACAGCACTGTAAAGCAGCTATTTACCTGCCATCATTTAGACTTAAAGTTCAGCATCTATTCCTGAAGTCACTTCACTGACTTTAGTTTGAGGTGTATGTGAGGTGAAACAAATTTTAAACATTTGAGGGAAAAAGGTAGCCTGAAGACAAAAAATCCCATGTTCCTCAAAAACAGGAACTCCACATGGTCACAAAACTATTATATCCATCACATTATGGAATGTAAAATTCTTCCAGTGAACAAAAATTATCTGTTAAATTTAACATGCAAAGATACTTGAGCTTAACTTTGATTTCAGGTTGTAGCTCTTGGGACTGTCCAAAGTATTATCAACAGAAGACCTAACTAAATTTCAAAAGTGCACTGTACTGTTATTTTTCTTTAACCAAGGCTCTCTCCTCCTTCCTTGGCTGCAAAACAAGAGCTACAAATTACTTTCCAGGGCAGTGTAAAACCAAAACCCCAACTTTAAAGTATTATCTGTAAAACTTATAAACAGAAACAAAAATAAAACCAAAAGACAAGAGTCTGCAGTCACAAGTACTTTAATTTTTAAAAACAAATCACTTATTTAAAAAACACACGGCACACCATTCTACTCTAAAGATGATACAAGTAAATGAAATAAAAGAGGATCTGTCTCATAATGTGCTCAAACTCAGTACTTACTAAATACATCTCAACTACTATTTACACTTACAACTTATCTTGTCTGTAAAGATTTAAAACTACCCTCCAAAGTAACATTGAACTGCACAGCTATTTTACTTTAAAAGGTTAAAACAACCCAAACAGTTTAAACAGTTTTATTTTCAAAGTCAACATTACAGAGCATAATTTCTACATTTAAAATTCTTACAGTACCAAATAGAAGCATTACAGTACAATTTTCCACAGTAAAATTGTAGCACACAAATCCAGCGATTCCTTGATTTCCTCGAACTGTCAATAAACTGCACCCTGTTTAAATGGCTGTATCTGAAAACCAAGGTATGCAATTCCTTAGGATTAGAAGTCATCAAATTTTATACTGTCAAGAATGGGGAAATGAGAGGAAGAGTCTATTATCCTTGTGTCTAAAGCCACAAATACTAAAATGTTTATTAGCTGTGAACATTTAAAAACTGAAACCCACCCTACGTAGTTATTTCAACGTTAAGATTTCCGCGAATGAATTCACTTCGCTTTAGTTCGGTTATGAACAAGAAAGGAACTTCTTTCGAAATTTTATCCGTAACATCTACTTAAATGGGGTCTTTTCTCTACCTATGTTGAAAAACCAGAAAGAAGGCGAACTTAACTTTATTTTATCAAACACACACGCGTCTATTCAGTAACAAAGTTAGTTGCAGGCTTTAGAAGAGCCATGTACTGCCAAAAAAAGGGGGGGGGAATAACCTCCCCCCACCCATACCACCATATTTTTAAGGATCAAAGGAAAAGTCAGGAATAGTTTCTTATTCTCCGACTAACACTGGGGAGGGAGTGATGCAAAAGTCTGGCCAGGATACTACAGTGACTAAGTCTTATCTTCCATGAAAGTAAGTCGTCAGGGAAAACATGCAGTACCCTTCGACACTTGGCCGCGGGGGGTGGGGGTGGGGGTGGGCGTCTTAGAGATCTGCAGTCAATATTACATGCCCCCCTGAGGCTCCACGTGGGGGCTGCACTGAGCCGGACTAGCCGCCCCGGCCAAAAGGAAGTGAAATTCCAGGGCGGCGCAGTGAACCTGCGCTCCCCTGCGCCGGCAGCGCGCGAAGGCCGGGGTGGCCCCAGAGCGCCACCCAGCGGCCAGCGGAACGGCCTGCAGACGGGTCCTCTCCGGTTCCTGGCTCGCCGCACCCCCACCGCCACCCAGCCCGTTCCCCTCTCCGGATGCACAAGGCCCAACCCATGAACTAAGACCACAAAATGGCTGCCGGCAGCTTCGTCACGTGACCCCCTTTGTGCCTTTCGGGCTCCCGAACTCTGCGGGACCCGGGTACAAGTGGCCGGGGTCGGCGGGATGGCCTTAGAGGAGGCCCCGCCGGGCCGCGGCGGCCGGGGTTCGAGGCCGGGGGAGGCGGAGTAAAGGCCCGGCCGGCGACAGAGAGTCGGCGGCGAAGAGAAGATGGCGGCCATTTTGTGTGGGTATGCGGCTCCGCCGCCGCAGGCAGCAGAGGGAGCGGGGCCTGGCGGTGGGTCGGACAGGGGAGTTAACACGTACCGACTCCTCTTCCTTCTCCATTCCGGTGGGCATCTGCGGCACGGCTCGGTTTATCGAGGCGTATTCGTGCAGGTCGGGCAGATCCTCACAGCGGAAAACCGGCAGCGGCTTCGAGGCGTCTAGCGCCCGCGCCCGAAACGACAGTTTACTCATCTCAGGCACAGCAGATACCTCTCCGCTCTGGGGAAACGGCCCCGGCCAGCGGGATCATGGAGAACCGGGGGTTCGGTCCCCACTTGCCTACCGCTGCCGGGAACTTGAGGGGCGGAGCGCAGAGCCCGCCGTCCGGGCACTAACACCAGCCAGGAGGGTAGGAAGCTGTGCCGCTCCGCTCCTCTCTCGCTCGCTCTCTTCAATACGCCATGGCCAACATGGCGGACATTAAAACTCCACTGTGCGCTCTTCAGCCAACCCCAGCCATTCCCCACACTGCATCGCGCAGCGGCGCGGGCACGCGGCGGCGGGGGGGGGGGGCGGTGGCGAGCGCGGGCTCGAGGCCGGGCGCCTGCACGGAGCGCGCGTCCCGCCAACCCCCAGCGCCGCCGGCCTCGTTCTCCGCGCCTCCCTGCTCGCGGCCCCCACCCTCCCCGGACCCGGACGCGGACCGGCTGGACTGGGCACTGGGACGCCGGGAACCCATTTCTCTGTCCTCCTCTCCCTTTCTCTCGTACAAGCGCACTTTCTCACGCTCTCTCGCTCCCTGCGCGGTTTTCTGACAGGCAAGGTGAAAGGAAAACTATCTACAGGCGCGCGCCAGCTTTCCGAAAGAAACGGGGAGAATTTCGGGGTGATGCTTTTGTTCCGGGCTCGGCGGACTCGGGCACCTGTCACCTTAGCCAGTGGGGCGACGCTGGGTGGAGGGGGGTGACCAAAGCGCTTTCGAATGGGGTTTATGAGGGACGCTCAAGAGGCGCTGCGCTCCAATTGCAAATTCAGTAGGTAAATGCACATCTTAGTTATCGCGGCATTTTCCGTCTTCAAAAAAGAAATACAAATGAAATTAGGTGCTACTTAAGGTGGAACTTTTACCAGCGTTTTTTTTTTTGGGGGGGAGGGGTCGAATGAAACTGAATTGTAATAGCTCTGCATCAAATTACTGGTCAATTTCCCACCTACTGAGTTTAGTGTAATCGGTAGGCACCCTACTCTGCTTCAAAGTAGGACCTCCCCTGCGTTTTATCTGTTAAATTCTACATTTTATCGACCCACTTTCACTTTTCTGCAATTAAAGCAAAAGGAGTAATTATTAGGGGCACTGTAACCTTTTGAGAGGGTGAAAAGAGGGGTGGGGGAGGTATTTAAAATAAGACCTTCGAAATTTTAGAGCCAGTTCTTGATATGCGGCTCATGATTTTCTGTTAGTATGCAAAAGAGATGCTGCTTCACCATAGCATGGACTCGCTTATATTTATGATTTCTTTCTCTAAAAAAGCTTTAAAATTTTTGAATCAGAATTCTTTTTAATCATATGAAGGCCTGTCAGGTTTTGGCACTTTGTCCTGCCAAACCAAATCAGAATATAAGGAAAAGCTGCATTATTAGAAGAGATTTAGATGAATATGATAGATTGTTACCATTTGAATTACATGGTATCTAGAGAGCTCATCCCAAAAGAATATTTTAAAAATCAGAAAAATTGTTCAAAGGGGTTTGGCAACAAAACGTGAACATGAATATACTCACTGAGATACCAAAATGTTTTGTTTGTCTGTTTTTTTCCCTGGGGGCTACATAGTAAAAATAACCACATTTTTAAATACTGGGTTGGACAGGAACTGTTGTTAGCTAAAGGCACATAAGGAAACTGCTATCTTCCAGGATGGTTTAGCTACATTTGAGGGAGGTGGGAGGTGAGTATAGATTACAGTTCTCCAGCATTATCCCAGAACTCTAATACTGACAGCTCACCTCTGAGGTGGAGGGACTTTCATCTACATTTTCATCTACATATGCTGAGGCTATGCCTTTATTCAGTGAGCAAACATTTATTGAGTCCTCAGCCTTCCAAGTATGCTGTTGATGACTTGGCGCCCAAAGGACTGGAAAGCTCACACATGTGAGAGAAGGACCTGTGGATGGCAATTGCCACACCTGAGGTAAGTGTTATGATGAAAGTCCAGGCGGGTTATTGGAACAGGCAAGGAGTGGCACCCAATCCACTGGGAGTAGCTCTAATGAAAGCATTCAGGGAAGACTTTTTGGTGGCGATAGGACCAAAAATTATATAGGCTCAGTGTGGGTTAACTTTGCAAAAAAAAAAAATGAAGAGAAGAAAGGCATTTTAGGCAACAGCAGCAGTGTGTGCAGAGACTCAAAGCCATGAGAGCACTTGTCACATCCTGGGAACCTCAAGAAGTGCCAGCTGCATTGTGGAATATGACACCTATTTAACCAGATTTAAGTTCTGAAAATACTGGCTCAATGTTAGTATAGTAGTCCTCTCCAGCCTAAAGTATTAGCTTTTGAAAACCCCAGTGGTAGAATTTGGTTGATTAAAGAACATAACCTTTATAGGAAAAAAAAAAGTCAACTTCCAAGGAAACAGACACACACATTTAACTTTCATTAAAATATAAGCTTACAGATAACATTATCCACAGTTTGTTAGAAATAATAGGCACCATGCAAATAAGTTCCTTATTTTCTAGAAATTTTAGCATCATCCTCCACAGTAGACTCAGGGTTATGCTTACTAATTAAGCTTCCATTTTTGCACCCAACATGCTTATTAAGAGACATTGTCTTGCATAAGTTGACCATCCAGCTCAATACCCCGCATTTTTGATTCCCAGTTTCTACTGGGTCTCCAAAGACTAGAGTCCTAAGCTTCACATTTCCTTTTTTCTCTCCTACCGGAAATGCAGCAATAAACGTTTAGGTTTAATTTTCCTCAACTACTTTTATCCAACCAAAAGTTTTCTTGCAAAAATGACTAATCCTACACTTTTACTTTTTGTATTTTCAAAGTTCCCTCTTATTTCTAAGTATCCCCAACAATAGCAATGTAAAATCTCAATGTTGCAAAAGATAGGTATTAGTGTAGAGTTGAAATACTAACCTTTCCTTAAAAGGTAGCTTTTTGCTAGGAAAGGATTTGCAGTTTCTAAACTTTTTTTAGTGTATTGAATAACTAGTCAATACACGGTGCCATCACTGAAGGAAGATTCAACTAAGATACTGGCAGGGGAATATCCAGTTAACCAAACAAACAGTTGAATGCCCTCTGTGGGAGTTTAGAAACAAAGCGGTTCCATCCATGTTGATCAGACATCATGGAGAAGAGCATGTGATTTGGTTCTGAAGGATAATTAACATTCAATTGGAAATGGTAATGAAATGATAAAAAAAAAAGGGTGGGGTGAGAAAACAAATATGTAGAAAAGAGTAGGAGGAGACAACTGTCAGGTTGTTTGAAAATGAGGTTTATTTGGCCAGAGTTCAGTAGGAGGATACTACTAGAACATTCCAGGTATTAGATAAAACTGGTAAGAATTTGGAGGAAGTAAAAGTAAAGAGATGTAAGTTTTATGGTAGTAATTATAAGATCCTCTCCCTAAAATATGACTCATTTCAATTTGTTTAAAATATAAACTGCTTCAAAGAACAATATGTGACAAATGTAACTCCTATGCCTTTGTAGTTTGCTATATAAGTTAAACCTGAAATATGTGTCTAAATGTTAGTTTATGTCCTATATGTGCCAAAGCCCCATTATTTCTTTGAAATTGCTTCTAAGACCTGCCTTCTTATTTCCATTCCTGTTGTTTTAAACAAAGACCGAGCCCTCATCACTTCTTACTCAGAAACAACTCCCAATCCAATCCATCCTTTATTCACGCATTCCTTCAATAAATCTTTATTAAACTCCTGTTTTATAGGAAAGTACAAGTATCTCCTAATAGTGGTAACCACTAGTGGCTAGTAGAGGCTGTAAGTCCCTAGGGTTATTAAAAACACAGCATAACTGATGCCCTTCAGGGTTTCATAGTGTGTTTCACACCTATTCAGTGTGCTTAAAAACACTCTTTCACTGTATTCTCCCTGCCCAAGTCATTTACTTGTAATTGCTCTTTATTAGATCAGCCAATTCTCTCTGATTGTCAAAGCCTCATAATTTTGCTTTACTGCATCAAACACTTTTTCTTCTCATTGCCTAATACAAGCTTTTCAGTCTGGCTACTGAGTCTCATGACCATCTTTAATGTCTCCACATTTTTATTCATTACTTTCTATTTTCCTTGTCCAGCTTCAGATTAACCATTTACATGTAGCTACTGAGATACTACCTCAAATGTTTTGAGGATTAAATGAAACAATCTATGTAAAGTATTTAGAATTGTCTCTGGCCCACAGTGAACAACAGTCATTCCATATAAGCTATTATCCTTCAAAATCCAACTGAAATATCACCTCCTCTAGGAAACTTTGACTACTTAACCGATCTGGGTCCAAAGCCTAATTTCCCATCTAAACAGTGAGTGATTAAGTGAAATAAAAGTAATTTTTAAGACTCCACTAATATTTTTTCATCTCTAAGTTCCTATTATACTTTCGATCAGATCAGTAAAAATAACTACCATTTATTGAACATTTACTATGTCCAGGCAATGCACAAGTAAATTTTAAATGTGTTATTAACTTCCTTGACAGTTCTATGAGTTTTGTGTCCAGTTAGAGAAGTTGCAAGACCTGTCTATATATAGCTAATGAGAGGCAGCACTGAGACTGATATCCCTGGTGTCTGGTTCTAGAGTAGAGGCCCAGAAACTGGGTTACAAAGTGAAGTGAAATGATGAGTGAAGAAGTGAGGTAAAAGAGATGTAGCCTACTCTTTCAAGATGTTTGGCAATAAAGAGAGAAGAGACGAAGCAGTAAACTATTCATGCCGTAGAATTTGTTGTTCTTGAAGATGAGAGAGATGTGGGAATGTATACTGAAAGCAAAAAATAATGTCATCATTGTTTAGAATCATCTTCCTCTGAGTCAGGCCAAAAAGAAAGAATGGATAATAATCCATAGAGACAATTCTTTTTAATGAGACAATACAATTTAAAGAAAAAAAAAAACATAATTACCAGTTTTGGTAGCAGGAGTCCAGCTTCTTCATTCTTTCAAACCTTCAACAAATATTTTATTGGATGTTTACTAGGTAAAAGCAGTTGTTAGAGAGCAATGATAAACAAGACCTGACACTCCAGCTTCATAGAACTAATAATAAAGTAAGATATTTGAGAAAATGTGAAATTAATTTCCTTAAAATGTGTGAATACATAATGACTTCAATGTCAAAATTGATACAGTGCTACAATTACAAGTATTGTATAAAATTTTACACAATTTTATACAATTACAAGTATTGTATAATAGTACCAAATATTGATCAATACATTTTCACTTGGTGTAATTGCTTTTCTTAATTCTCTGCTTTTTATTTCCATAATAAGCTATGTAAAGAGATAGCAGAAAATTATTCTACTAATATAACATTTAGTAAGATAAAACCTGGAAGATCTTTATGCTATTTTTTTCTCCTTAGGATGTGTTGGAAGGTAAATATTGCAATTGCATTACAATGTATTTCATATGGTATCATGGAAACAATATATGAACTGCTTTCTCTACACAGCTGATTTATGCATGGAATTCTGCACATACTTTAAAGAATTATCTTTGATATAAAATGAAATAGTTCAGAATATATCAAGGAACAGTTTAGCTCTACCTTAAAAGAATAAAGGCCAAATTATTAATCCTAGCAAAGTAATAGGAGGGACTCAAAGGTTTTTCAGTTTAACTTTCTGTCCTATATAAACTTTAACAAAAAGAAAAAAATATACATAAGCAATGTTTAGGTGCTAACTACTTCTGAACAGAAGAAATTATTTCTATTTTCATTTTGATACTTGGGGAACAGAATTATCCTTATCTAATAAGTTAATTTTAGTGAAAGAAAGGTTTTGCTTTTCCTATATTTCTTCTTTTTTGAAACCTGAGGCACAAAATTAACCTTATCATCTAATAAGTTAATTTTAGTGAAACAAAGTTTACTTTCACTATATTTCTTCTTTACAATACTTTGAGAGTTGTGAAATTGCTTAGAAAGTATTCAGAAGGAATGAGAGGAAAAGGATATGGAAAGTGGAGCCTCAGGGAACATCAATTCTAGAAAACAGCAGATGGATAAGAACAGGACAGGAAGGGAGGAGGGACAAGAAACCTGGAGAAGCATCATAGAGAAACCTAGTGAGGTCAATATTCCAAGCAGGTGACCAGTGAGAAGGACCAAAAAAAAAGAAAAGGAAGAAAAACAGGTCACTGGAATTAACAACAACCACGATTTGTATAGGACGTCCACTCTGGGTAAAAATTATACTCTGGTGTTGAGATTTGAATGGGAGGAATCCTAGGCTAAGTGGTACCTGAAGTATATTAATCATTTACCAGGCATACTGGACCCAAGCAAATTTTTGAAGTGGTTTCCTAGTACAGTCTTACGATACTTTTCTTTAGGTACTTGCTCACTGGAGTTGAGCACCGTGAGGCCAAAAATCAGCTTTAACTTCAGGAAGCCGGCAAGGACACAGAGTAGCTAACATAGTAACTCCCACACTAGTCAATAGAAAAAAATATGTCCATGAGACTTCACAACATTCTGGTGACAGGAGGAAGAAAAACATTTCCCATCTTCAAAGTTTTAGAAACTAGTAAACAAAAGGCTAACCTGATTTGTCTGAGTTATGAATAACCACATTCAGATTTTAAGATTTCTGAATTAGGTTTTCCAAATACCAGACTCAAATGCCAGAAAACAACACAAATGGTAGCACATACATATTTTGATTTTAATAAATTTATTCAAAATAAGGTACTACTTTGGTAATTATGTTTCCTCCAATCTTTTCTGTTTTTTTTTTCATTTGCTTTTTTAAAAATAATATTGGAGTAGGGCCTCCCTGGTGGTGCAAGGGGTTAAGCGCTGCACTATGAAGCATTTTGCACTATTGCAAAATGAGTTTGATTCCCAGCTAGGGAGCTAACCCACATAGTGCAGCAGACCTCTCCTGTCTCACCTGCTGCTCTCCTCAGTGGTGTATTTCAGTAGATCTGCCAGTTCTGTTCCCAACTCTGTCTCTGGTGGATCCTCTCATCCCCCACACCTCTGGCCTGTACCCCAGTTCTTGTATGCATAAATAAATAATCTTTACAAAAATATATTGGAATAAAACTGTATATTTTTTGTCCTCTTTTAATAGAATTTGAGAATGTTCTTACCTCATTAAATATTTTCATAAAATTTTTTTGACAGGGCCTCCCTGTAGCATGGTGGGTTAAGCAATGCACTATTGAAGCAAACTGCAGCCACTGCAGCTCGAGTTTGATCCCTGCCACCGGCGAGGGAGGTGACCCACATGGTGTAGCACACTTCTTCTGCCTTGCCCACTGCTCCTCTCAGCAGTGTGTTTCTGTTGATCTGTCTGTTCTGCTCCCCACTTTGTCTCTGATGAATCCTCTCACTGCCCTAGACCCTGGCCTGTACCCCAGCTCTTGTATGTATAAATAAATAAATCTTAAAAAAATTTTTTTTGACAGATAATAAACTATCCTAATTATATGTGGCATATATATCTTTGGTGTAAAATATATATGATATACTTATGTCTATGTAAATCATAAATATACCATATATAAATATACCACTTATATACCAAATAAATCATAAATAATTTAGCATTACCCTCTTAAGGAATTTTTAGAATTATTGATTTTTCTTTATTGTAAAGAACTCATAATAGAACAATTAAAAATTTAAAAATCTGTTTAAATTTTCATGGCTTAAGGTACAGAACAAATGTCTGCTAGTCTTTGAAGAATGACAGTGCCAAATCTAGACAAATGAAGGTTGGCAATTTTACTCTCAATCTGAGTTGATGGCCAAAATCTAGGGTTAAAAATAACATTATTTGACCCCAGATATTAGCTTAGCAATATCTCAAGAGTATGCTCCATAAAACATCCCAGATGTTACAGTCTGAGATGAGTTTAACATAAACAGTTGAGTATAAAACAAAAGTTTGGAAAGTACTATTATTTCTCTTTAAAAATATGTATAGACTCAGACAAATCCTGCAGAAAAGAAATCCATGTATTGACATTTAGCACAGTATTTTCAAAATTTATCACACCATGCAGTCCTTTACATGTACTATAAATTACTTTCTCTCATCCTAGAAGAGCACATTTTGGGAAATTCTATTATAGGCAATGCAAGGAAGTAAGTTTTTCTGATTTTCAAGTTATCCACTTAATTACTTAGGAAGTGTGATATGAACTTTGAAAAAGCATAAAGACAATGAAAGTTTAAAGTACTATATTACTACTTCATGTATAATGCATTTTATCCTGCTAAGCAACACAAAATGAAACTTTAAAATATTTGATACTTAATACCCAAAATATTTAGTTACCTTTCTTATCAAAATTTTCTCTACTAAAAAAGAATATGTTACACATTGATTTAGAATTTTTTTTTACTATAACTTAAGCTCTTATGGCAATAATTACTCTATCATAAAATAAGAATCATAACAATCTGTTATCTAGGTTGTTGCATTGATTCAACGAAATCATCATTGCAAAGAGCTTAGTATGACCTAACACAAAAGTCTCATGTAAAACAAATAAACTTGAGTTATTTTTTAAGGCTATTTTTATTCTGTTTCCTGAGGTTATTATTACTATTGTTGTATGTGCAGTATAATGTATGAAGTATAACACTGTAAAGACTTAAAAACTTTCAGCTAAGGAAACAAAACTAGAAATCCTTAATTGAAATAAAAGGCCACACACATAATACATGTATGCATAGATAATTTATGTAAAATATAGTTCTAGAATCTCTGTTTTGTTTCCATTTAGTAGTTTTGTATCATTTCTATGTTTAAATCTACAAGAAGCTCTGTTGTAGGCTCTCTCCTCCCCCGTCCCCTCCCACCACTGCTAAATGATTCTTCAGGTTGTTGTTGCCCAGTGATTGTTTAGGGTCCTAATCTCATCAAGGAAATTCCCAGGGGGTCAGGATTTCAACACAGGTTGCGACTCAGTAGAGGGTCAGTGCTTAGTGTAAAATCAAATGGCAAGTAATAATTTACATTGAAAGTAGCAACATAGTTTAGTGAGACTCAGCACTATGTACTAGAAGGCACCATGGTATGGCATTTTCTTGGTCTAAAGAATACTCATTCTCTTTCCTCTTCGGCAGTTATGAAGAACAAATGAGATAAAATGGTGAGAAGTTTTTGACAATTGCAAAGTGCTATACAAATAAAAGGAAGAATATATTATTTTATTTCAATTTCACAATATGATTAGGAAGGGCATGAGTATATGGTCTCAATAACAGTGGAAAAGAAAATTTATGATGTGTTCAAATCATCCAGTTAAGTTGAGGATTTGGTTGCTAGACTAGTCCTCCCTTTGGACATTTTCTTAAATGGGAAATCTTTAAGGAAACAGCAACAAAATTCACCCATTTTAGTTTATCTTGTCATATCTTTTTCAATTACTTTAGAGTGTCTAGCACATAATAAAACTGTAAAAAAAATCTATAAGAAGTCTGAATTGTTTTGAAGTAAGAAATGTTTCTATTACAATTTTTTAAAAAGATTTATTTATGCATACAAGAGCTGTGGTACAGGCCAGAGATGTGGGCGGTGAGAGGATCCACCAGAGACAGAGTAGGGAGCAGAACAGACAGACTGACCGAAACACACTGCTGAGGGGAGCAGGGGGCGAGGCAGGAGAGGTCTGCTATGCCATGTGGGTCTCCTCCCTGGCCGGCTGCAGGGACCGAACTCATGCTGTAGTGGCTGCAGTTTGCCTCACAGTGCATTGCTTAACCCACCACGCCACCAGGGAGGCCCCTCTATTACAATTTTTACTAACACAATTTTCTCAGTATTTTCTGTCATCAGCCCATTTAGAACAGAAAATGAATAGAAACATTTTTTTTCTAAATTTCTCTGCTCACTAACTCGCCACATTTTTAAAGCAGCATTCAAGGTAACGAGCTTGATAAAGAAATTATTAAAAGATAGTGTGTAAAACAGTAGTTCAAAATATGGTAACAACCTGAGCACCCACTGACTCATGAATAGCTGAAGATGTGCACATACTCATACACACAAATGGAATACTACACAGTGATAAAAAAGAAATTTTAAGTTTTTGACAACATAGATGGAACTTGTAAATATTATGCTAAGTAAGACAGAAAGATAAATACCAAGGGATTTCACTTATATAAGTATGCATAAATAAAAATAAATCTTCAAGTGGGTCAAAGATATGCTTTACTAGTTGGTAATTAGTAACACTTCATGCTTAATTAAGCAAAAGGTTCTTACAAGATGCTTAGTAGATTTACTGTAGGGTGACATTTGAGCTGGGGAATCTATGTAGCTTAGAAATGTATCACTGAAACCAGAAAACAAAAATTCAAAATTAATATGAAAAGCATAAAGTTCAGAATAAAAGTCAAAGCAGAAGTGATGAAAATATTTAAGTTTAGTAGTAAAAGATGTGCTATTAGTCTAATGTCCTGACTGGAAAAGCTCAAGGAATGTCTATGTATTGACGCAATAGTATAATTGAGGTATGGGGAAAGATACCAAACAGCAATAACAGTAACAATTTAAACAGTTCAACAATTTGAAAGGTCTGATGATAGTATGAAAAGTATATTTAGATCTTAATCTGAAAACTAAATTATGTTTCATGTACTTTAGAAAGGTTTCCTAACCTTGTTTTGTACATTGGTGCCACCTCTGTGCAAGCATTGCATTATCAACTATGAGAGCGACACAAAGAAAAAGAGGTAACTGCTCTTACTGATCTAGTTCCTGCAAAACACAGCTTATGTAGCCTGGTTTGAAAGGAAGCATTTTAAATAATTTGTTATCTTTATGTTTTCAGATTTACAAATGATTGAAATAAAATACAGAAGAAGGATTTCATAAATTTTCCTACAGTTGACTTTTAAATCTTTTTGATATTTCAAAACTAAACTCACATAACTATCTTAAATAAAAACTTTATTCATTGTTTCATTATTTCTTTAATAAAATTATAAGCCAGTACTCAATAACTATTAAATAGTCAGCCATCAATTAATATGGTCACTTAAATTGACAAAGTTAAGGTCAACACATGGAAAGCAGCAATGGCCACATTAAGGTTACATCAAAGATTGGAAGCAACACATGAAGGAAGGCTCACAATCACAAAGGAATCACAACCTCCTAAACATGCAGGATGGATATTGAAAGAATCAGGAAGGAACACAGGAAAAGAAAGTTTTTCCCTAAGTGAGCAGCATGTGAAGCCTGCTACACCATTTTTCTCACATTTCAGAGAGCGGTTTTCTGGTGGGTGTGATGTAGCATTTGCAGTGGCAAACTCCAGAGCTAAAAAAACATATACACTAATCAGCCAAACTTAAAAGAAGTAATATCACTAAAAAAGAATCTGACACGTTTTAATGTAGTCTTGAATTTTAGATGTAAAGAAAAAATATTTTGCTTAACAGTTCAGAAATTTCATTATAAAAAACCAGAATGTAAAATTCCATATATTTGATATATAAAGTAGAATGCATATTAAAATTTCATCCATTAAAATTTTATTTTAAAAGCTTTTCTTCTTTTTCACTAGCTCCTTTAATAGAGTTGAACACCACACTTCAAAAAAAAAAAAAAGCAAAATCTTGGTTTGAGTTCCTACTCATTTGAAAGGAAGTAATATGTGGACAACTACTTATTTCTATGCTCTCAAACAGTAACATCTACCATTAGACTGCCTGGTTTTATTTTTTTCTTTTCTTCTAATTTTTGTTCATTTTGGGTGGGAAGTGTACCAAGTTACTTATATAAATAAACTTACAGCAGTTAACTCAGAATTCCATAAATAACACATAAACAAATTCTTAATGCATTCCTTCAACTTGTAGGTGCCTTCATGCTGCCCCCTGCTGCCCAGAGTCCACACCTGCTGAAAATTACCCTAAACTTTAGATCTCTATTCTCCCCATCAAAACTTACCGAGCTACAAATCCAGAACACTGGAGATATCTTCTACCAGGTGAATGCACAAACAGGTTGTCATAAGAAAAAGATTAATATAAGAAAATGGTCATTTTCTGGCCAGTTGCAACTATTTGAACCTATGTTCTGTGGACAATGACTGCTTCTATAGCTTGGGATTCCAAAATCTTATGTTGGTTCCAAGATACTATCATTGGTTTATCGTTCCCAGTCTTTAACCGCTACACATTATAGCTTATGTTCTAATCACTCTGACCTTTTAGCTGGTATTTCAAAATGTCATGTGTTTATCTTCTGCTTATCTATATTCACACTACTTTAAAACAACAACAACAAAACAAAACAAAACAAACCCAAAAAAACAAAAACAGGACTATCCTTTCTCAATTTCCACATGTTGAAAGCCATTTTTCAGGGGTCCAGTCAAAATTTCTCCACGAAATTTTGTTCTTTCTTTAGTCCTTTAAGGTTCAGCACAATCTTTTTTTTTTTTTTTAATTAAAGATAATGGAAGCTCAATTAAGGTTTTTTTAGGGAAAAATTTCCAATTACTAATAATCGCACCTCGGATAAACCTCATTGTCTACAATACTGCCACTGCACAAAGCTTGAATAAAGGTTTTTTTAAATGAGTGATAAGGAAATAACAAAGAAACCTTAATTCTGAGAAAGGTAATTGATTTACTTCTAACGAGTACTTGGAGAGAATAAAGAGAAACTCTGCAATATCCATATACCTGGTGATCTTTTTTAATTCCCACCACACTGTGTAAATTCTATTTTGATCTCTGAAATAAGCAGTGTCTATGAAAATACTGAATTTAGAGCATATATTAAATGTTTATGAATGTCAAGTACTATTGTAGGTACTTTAAATGCTTTAACTCATTGTATTCTCACCACAGCCAGAGGCTTTTATCATTTTGTGTCCTAGAAGAGGGAACTGAGAGTCTGGATAGTGTGTTAGTTGGCTCAAGGTTATATATGTACTGAAGTGAAAGGGAGGAGCTCAAAGAGATCAGTTAAAACTGTGAACTTGAAAGTCTTAGATAGAAATGTCTATAAAGAGGCTTCTGATAAGTTACACTGGAAGTTAAATAATCTTGTCAATAAAATAACTGTGGACATTATCATCACATAATCGGACAAAACCAAGACAGAGATTCAGTGTCAATTAAGTATCTTCCGCTATCGGCAAGAGTTGACAGTTCTACAAGACACAACATGAAGGAATGTAGAATTCTGCCAACTTCAACAGTCTCTAGACTTAGCTATAAAGGACAGCTATCGACTCTAAAAGATTAAAAAAATGCAAAAATCTATGAATGTATCAATGTAGTCACTTGTGACGATGAGAGGAAGTTTTAACTGGGCTTGAAAAAGGTAAAGATATGATGTATTATCTCAGACAAGTAGGCTATGAGAATATTCTTTTATTTCTTGATAGAGTGAATAGAAATAAGACTCACACCAATATGTCAGACAAGGAGCTGGTTGTGTTCTAACTAAAACCTGTACTCAACAAGAAACCATCACAAGCTGAGAAGGCAGAATAAAATATTCACTTGAGAAGGAAACACCCACAAATATTTGGCACTATATAACTGTTTTCTTAGGAGGTAAGATTCTTTTAACTCTAGAAAGATTTAGAACAAATATAAAACTATTTTTTAATATAAGTAATCATATTGTTTAAGAATATTTGAGTTATGGAGTAAGAGTTCAAGCTATTAGACTCTTCACTAGAATTCTTATTAGGTTAGATGTAGTGTTGAAACATTAAAGATAAATTCAGAATCATCATATTTAGGAGTCATTAGATCTTGAAAATGTTCCAAAGGAAACAATTGTGTGCAATAAATTTATAAACGCTGTATAAAAAGTTGGGTGGTATTTAATTAAATAATTCTATAAATAAAATCAAATTTTAAAGGATCATGATTTCTAAAATTTGCAATATTTACAAATATTAAGTAAAATTTAAAATATAAGGAAAAACTACCTTCAGATATGTAACTTTTATTTTCATATTATTTCAGAATAATCTTTCAATATACAAAACTCACTCTTGAGGGCATCAAATAACTCATAACTTAAAAGCTGTTATTACTGAATGTTTTTCTTCCAGGGAAGTTTGTGTTCATTAGGTGGTCAGCTTAGTGTTCCACCCCACAGAACTAGTTCCACTGACCATTATTCTTATTTTGGTTTTAATTGTCCTTACTTCCTAGGAGACGGATTATAGCCTTTAAAGATTGAGGTGAGAGTAAAACACCTCCCAACTTTTTGCTTTAGTGGCTTACTTCAGTAGTAAAATTTACCAATTCTCAAGCAGAGTTGTTTATTAGAGTCCCATGGACAGCTTTTGAAAAATACTTATGTCTAGTTCTTATCCCAAACCAACTAGACTTGTCTGAGATGGGGTGCAATATTTTGTTTTTGAGTCTTTGGGTGACTCCAAGTTCCATTGGTGTAACAGGTATTTAGGGACATTTTAGGACTGTCTAATAGAATTTTTTGCAATTTTGGAAATTAATATAGAGTGATTTTTATTTCCCACCCAAATATGTATAATGAAATCCTAACAACTAATGTGACGATATTTAAAGGTGGGGCCTTTGGGAGGTGATTTGATCATGAGTGACCATCCCTTGTGAATGGGATAAGTGTCCTTATAAAAAAGACTCCAGAGTGCTCCCTCACCCTTTCCCCAATGTAAGGGCACAGTGAAAGGATACCCATCTATGAATCAGGAAACAGCGAATCAGGAAGCCTGACACTGAACCTGCTGGTGCCTTAATCTTGAACTTTCTATCTTTCAGAACTTTGAGAAATGTATTTCTGTTGTTTATAAGCCACCTAGTCTGTGATATTGTCATAGCAGCCTGAATGGACAAAAAATATTCCACAATTCTGTTACCCAACAGAGTAGCCACTAGTCAGGTGTAATGACTGAATTTTTAATTTAATCAATACATATTTAATTTTATATAACCACATGTGGCATGTGGCTAGGTACTATACTGGACATCACAGATCTGACATTTTAAGTGACCTAAATTATTATTATTAGCACTTATTATTATATAAGTGCTGAATGATATTGGAAAACACTAGTTCAAAATACTCTTGCCTCTTGCATGGTCTCTGGTGATATGGAAGTCTAGTGGGCTTCTGAAAATGTTAAGGAGTTGAATTTGCTGATTGCTTTTATTCATTTATATTGGCAATTTGTTTCTTGAACTTTATAATGTAAAGAAAAATGAACAAAGGCCTTCAGAACTAAAAATCACTGAAGTTTCAAAGCAGTGAAGCAATTACATACACTGTTGGAAAAGATCCTTTTTCTCCTTGGCACATTGTGGTGTTTTCAACTGGAAGTTGTGCCTTTTGTCTTGAAGGATGGAGAGTTTCCAGTGGATTAAGGCAGTAGGTTGAGTTTCAAAGCTAAATATAGGTCACTGGTATGACAGTTTCTCTCAGTCTTATTGAAATCAAGTCCCATTAATTAACGAGTGTTGGGGCATTAGTGATTGCAGGATAAAATCTTGAGAAAAACTAGCAAATGCCACAGACACAGAAGTCTTTCTCAGAAATAACTTGCCTTTGAGCACAATTAGTTCCATTTTAACTTATTTTTAAAAATAATTTGAAAATTATGAATTTCTATTTTTAAAAAGGTTTAAATTATACACATATATGGACTGTAGGCACATAAATGTCAAATGTAATATTAATGCTGATGCACAAGGAAAATTCTCCCTCAAATTATTGCTCAGCTCTCACCTTTTAAATGAAACTACCCTGACCACCCTATTAAATTTTCCAAATGTACTTATTCTTGCCAAATATTAAATGACATCCTTTAAAGTTGGCTTATTTCGGGCCTCCCTGGTGTCACAGTAGGTTAAGCAACGCACTATAAAGCAAACCGCAGCCACTGCAGCACAAGTTCAATCCCTGCCTCCAGCCAGGGAGGAGACCCACATGGCGCAGGCAGACCTCTCCTGCCTTACCCACTGCTCCCCTCAGCAGTGTGTTTTCAGTCAGTCTGCTTATTCTGCTCCCCACTCTGTCTCTGGTGAATCCTCTCACTGCCCTGGACTCTGGCCTGTACCCTAGTTCTTGTATATATAAATAAATAAATCTTTAAAAAAAAAAGTTGACATATTTCAAAGTCAAAATACTTATTTTTATAGGTACCATCTGATTCTCTAAAGCAGTGTCTGGAGGAGCAGCCTAAGTATTACCAGGTTGTTAGAAATGCAAGTTCTCAGGCCTCGCCCAAGACAAGTTGAAGTCGGGTTAAGCAATCTATATTTTAGGTGATTTTACACTAAATTTTGAGACCCACTGATCTAGAGTACATTGAATTCCCCCCAAATATTCCAGAGGGTAAATTTCCATATATCCCTAAACTGATCAAAATTAAAACAGTATGTACATAAAATTCCTCTTCTAAATTCCATATATTCTATCTGAACTTAATGTGATAAATTATGAATTTACCTACTGGACGTATTTCATTAGCTGTTCCTGAAGAGATGAGACATAGTACAAATGCGCTTGCAGCAAATTCAACATACAAAAATTCAGATACAATGGATACATTAAAAGAGCAATTATTTATTTTATGAAAAGATCATTAAGTTAAAAAATAATTCATTTAAAGTGATTTTCTGTGCATATAAAATGTCAATTTATAGAATATAAATGTATAATATCTTTTTTGACACTATAAGAGAGTAGATAAGTACAGTCTCTGATTTCAAATCTCCCAGGCTCAAAATCCAGCTTTTTAACTTGTTAGGTAACCTGGACTAGCCCTCTCTAAACTTCGGTTTCCCTACCTATAAGTGGGTATAATAGTTACCCTATCTTCAAAGTTTGTGTGAGGATTTAAGGAATTAATAGAGGTAGCATTTAGACTAGAGGTTGGAAAATAATAAGAATTGTTTTCAGTTTCCCCCTTAAATTAGCTGCATCTGTGACCAGTCTGGTTCTCATTTTATCACTCAATAACGTGTGTGTGAAGTTCATACAAAGGAAATAGGATCTAGCCATATTGATAACTGTTCTCAGTGGGTGTTTTCCCTCCAAGAATCCTTCTCTCCTACACCAGTTTTAATAATTTCAATTACCATTTCAATTACTGGTTTAGGTATGAGCATGGCCTACAAAACTGATCAGTGAAGTGTAAGAAATAGCATTGCCGTGGGTCTATGGAAAACAATTTCTTCCCTTGTTAAAAAATGTATAAGAAAAATGCCTCCCTTTGGAAATTGCCTTTCAAAAGTTCGCATCTCAAAAGTTCGCATTGTACCACTTTGCTTTTACCAAAGGCGCACACTAGTACTTGTTTTTGCTAATGGAAAGAAAGCCAATGAGGCTTTTACAAGACAAAAAGTGAAAATTGCATTCAGTGTTTGTTTTGCAGCAGGTTTTCTAGAGACAGTCCACACCACAGAGCAGTAAGAGGGCTGTCACCAAGCTTTTTCCGAGCTGTATACTCAGCTTCTCAGCAGCAAGTTACTGTAACTATGAACAGTATCTATGAGCATTTATGCTTTATGTTGATTTATTTTGTGCTTCTGTTAGCAACATGTATCCTAAGATATCAGAAAGCCTAAGAGAGGTAGTAAAGATGTTTTGCTTAGTGTAAAAACTGGATGTGATTAAGCTGGATATGTGCTTGACCACTTCAAGATTCTGGTCAGTGAAAGACATTGTACATACACTATTAGTAATTCATACAGGTTGTGTATTGATTGTATTGCTGCTTTTTCTATATGGTAGCGTTATTTAGGCTTTATGTATTATTTGGTATGATCTGTCAGGTTAATTTTTGGGGTATGTGAAATTTTTTTCCACATAAATTAATAATAATTCTTTGCTTTATACCATTTTTACTTATGAAAGTTTCCATAGGAATGCTCTACTTTCAGAGAGTGGAGGTCACCTACATTAGGATATGATCTTTGGAGCTGTAGCAGCCATCTTGTGACTGGGAAAGATACTGAAGACATTCTGGCAATATAAAAGAATGGAATCTAACAAAGAACTTGATAATGATACTGCGTTATAGAGCTAAACCTAGAACTAGCTCGCGATTTGATTACTACTGTAATTGAAACAGCAAATGTTTTAAATTTTCCCCTCTACCATCAGGGTTCTTTGTTAGTATGAAAGCAAACTAAGTGACATAATATATCTAGATAATATGGATTAATTTGCTTCATAACAAAATAATTTGGTGACTGTTCTTGTAGTCACCTTAAACTACATGTAGATCTCCTTAGTGAATATGAATAGTTCCTTTTCCTTCAATTCATTTGTATATAATAGCAATCTTAGCTTTTGGCTCCATATCTGGTGTACTTAAAGGATTAACTATTAGCTAATGTATAATTATATTATCTTCATTAAGAGTCTTGTCAAAAATTTGTTACATATATCATTAAAAATTACATTTTGAAAAATAAATATTTAAATTCTGATATAATTTTTTAGTTCTGTAATTCTATTTCCCTGCTTCATTTCATAATTTATGGTGAAATTTATTTCATGACAATGTGAGCAAAATGTACAAAATAAGGCTCTACGACATTTTAAGAAAGTTTAAATTAAATGGACCTCTCATGGGCACATCTGGAATTTCTACTACTAGAGTCTCTTGTTTCTCTTCACAAACAAATAAGTTGTGTTTTACTTCTCACTTTAAACAGAAATTTGTACTATGTAACCATCCATTTATGTGGCATGTATTTGAGCTATAATATAAAACATGAGGGCTATTTCCACCTTGACGTGAATATCTGGTAAAACAGGATTCTTGTTGCATTCTATATAATCAGATTTAAATTAAAAAAAATTATTCTAGTAATCTTATTGGCCTTCATTCCACTGAAAACCTCCCACATTTAAGACCTTAGAATTTAAAGTATCTTTAGGACTTTGAAACTTATGGGACTCTAAACTCCATGAAAGCAGGATTCCTTGTCTATTTTTCTTAATATTGTATCCCACAATCTTAGCATAATAACACTTAATAGAAGGGAGGAAAATTTACAACAAACAAACCCTTAAATAAAAACAAAAATTGAACAAGTAAAATATATATGAAATATACCCCTTTCATATTTTTAAAACAGATATCATTTTCCCTTTAGAATTTCCATTTGAGAATATTTCTGGAAAGATAAAAAAAAAGTTACAACAAACATCTATTTTGCCTGATGTTTTCTCTTCTCTTTTTTTTTTTCAAAATCCCGCTGAGGACAGTAGTTAATTTGTATAAGCTTATGGAAAGTAGTATGTCTAAGAAATAGAAGAGGCAAATATTTATAAGAAGTGGGTGGAATTTGAAACACATGCTTTCAGGTCTGTATTGAACTTGGTTTTCAGAGGGCAAACTTTTAGCTTTTTCTTCTACTTCTAAAAAAGTTCATTCTACAGTATATTAGTTAGGTCCTTGCCAGTATTTTCAGCATTTGATATTAGGTGATCTTACTATCTCTGTAAATATTTTTTTCCTTTGTTACCTCATCTTTCCTAACAGGTTGGGCTAACTTGAAAATTTCCTCAATCTTTAACAATAGCAATGATTAAAAATTTAAAAATTAGGAAATTATTTTGGTTTATTACATTAAGTCTTGAGTAAAATTTTAGTTTATTTCTGTTATTGGCCAAGCTTTATAATTTCAACTTAATTTTTCAGAGGTTTGTTGTCTAAAATCTGATTTACATATTATTCATGTCTTTGTCATCATCTTCTTTATGAAATCTGCTTTTTGGTCATTTACTACTTATTGACCCCTCCCCCTCTCCATCAGAAGGATGGTCAGGAGAAAAAAATGATATTTTAAGATAGTTAATTTTGGCACTTACTAGTATCTCTGATAAAATGGTGTGCAAGAAAGAAATAAAATGTGATTGTTGACTAAAATGACATCAAAATATTTAAAAAATAATTTTGATTGTTCATGATCTAGTAACTGTTACTATAGAAAAATGAGTACACTACTACATACAATAAAAAATTTCATGATAAAAAGTTTATTTTAATAATTCTAACCATAATTACACCAAACTCATGAACCAAATGCCTACAAAAATGCTGTCAACTGAAAAAAAAATTAATGTCCAAAAAATCAAGAGTTAAAGCACAAGGTGAATTTAAAAATGGAGAATAATATAAAATAATGAATTGCTTTTGCCTCATAGATTTAAACCTCCTTACTTACATAGTGATATGAGTCACACATAGAAGAATATCCTTAATGCAAATATCTATGGATAATTTTGAAAAGTGAAGATTTAACTATAATGGTTACTTCATAATCAATGATGTAATAGTCAATGATGTAGGAGAACAAAGAGCATTGCATAGCTACATATGGACTTTTCACAGCATCAGTTTGTTTTTTTAAAAAAGGAGTTACATTATATAAACATTTTTTAGTTTTTACAAATTAAAATGAAAAACATCACCAGCTAAATAACAGTATTTTAACAAGAAACATTTGGGAAGTATATTTTATTTGGTAGATCAACTTCAGATAACTAAGCTCACCAGCACAGCCAGAGGGTTAAAGAACATATTTACACCTGCAGTATTTTAATCTATAAATAATCTATAATGCCAAAACTAGTTTTCATGGGGTCTCTTAAATCTTATGAAGAGATAAAATGTTAGTAAATAATCTCAAATTTTAAACATTTCAAATTTCATAGTACAGACAAAATATAGGCATACTACATAATTATTTTTGAAGTTCAAGGAAAGGATCTTAAACAGATACAGCTTAAGGAGATAAAAATCAGAAATTTATTTCTAGTCATTTTCACATAATACTTCATAATTTTAAATGATTAAAAGGGAATTAGCATTTGCATATTTCAAAGTGAATAAAAGCAGTAATAACTCCAGAAATATCCATTCTCTCAAGAAATATCTCTATTCAATTGTATGGTAAGGTGGTCTAGGATACTATTTCATTTGCTTTTATTGCATTTGTTAAAGAAAATGTGTCTTTAGGTACAACTACTTGTTTCTCTTACTTTCTTTTTGAATGAAGGACATAATTACTATCTTTTACTATTTTATAAACAACTAAAACATTCACAGAGACCAGGAAAACCTATGTCATTGTAATACATTTTTGTTCTTGGGAGGCTTTGGGCCTAAATTCCATATTCTCTATTCTGATAACTTTCCATAAGAACAAAGATGGAAAAGATTAATGCTGCATTTAGATATGTGAACACTGATATTTTTAAAGTTAAAAGCAGTTGTGTGTATATGTGTGTGTACATACACACATATTTTAATTATCTTATTCTAAGATATATGTTCATTTTAAAACAGGGATACACATAAATTCAAGTGAAGTATCATTTCAAAATAAAACGAGCAATAATATAGGCATTATTATAGGCCAAAGTATTGGAACATTTCCAGGAGAAAGTTAGGATAGTTATTTAAGTAATCCCTAGGTTCAAAATAAAATTCAACTTTTACAATGCTCAGTGAACTAAAACTCAAATGTTTTGTCAAATTGAGAAGACATTAACATGTGTGATAGAGCAATATATAAAGAAAATACAAAATGTTACTTAGGGAAGAGAGATTAAACTGATGACTTATTATTGAAGAATTCTGATCTAAAGATAATCAGAACAGATAAAACACAACTGCAAACTGCATGCTTGTCCCTGATGTTCCCTGGACTGGACGTGACGACATGTCTGCTTTCACCCGTAGTTCACAGAAAATATTTAAATAATATAACTGAATAATTTCCTTTCACCAAATTGAACTTTCTTTAAAGAAATATAGGAATAAGCTAACAGATCAATTCTTGCCCCACCTTTTTTCCTCCTTTTTCTTTTAGTGAAACTGACATAAATTGTTGAAGAGGACTATAGCGCCACCAACACAGATCAATGCAAAACAAAAAAGATCTCCCACCGTGTGCAAAAAGAAAAAAAATTAGAAAAATGCCCAAAATTACAAGATGTCGCCCAAATGCACCTTTTTTGAAGAAAACAAAATAGATTTACAAATATAACTAAGGAAGAGCTCCGAAGAATTAATATTAGAGAATACAAGTTTAGATCTGATTAGCAAAAAAAGATCCACTATTTAGTAACAGCCATAACTTAATAAAAACCCGGTTATGTCAATCTCCACCTTCATTATACCAAGGGCAGCTTTTCTGTAGTTTGTATTCAAGTAATCCATCAAGGATCATGGTTACATTAGCTCTTTTAAAAAACCCCAAAAACAAAACAAACAAACCTACATTCATAGTTTGCCTGATGATAATTTAGTCCTGGACAAATTAGGTAATACATAATTTTTATAAAGAGGATATGCACATATTTGGCATTACAAACACTGCTGACACAAAACAAGTCCATCTTGAAATAGATGAGTTCCCCTGTAGTTCACAGTAATTAAAGTATAATTTGTATTACAAATATTTAGCTTTAAGAATAAAAAATAACTACTTTTTTTTCTTTTGGTAAAAATTAACCAGACAAGATTAAGAGGAATGTGCAGGGATCAAAGCTAAAGAAAAATACAAAGATTGGTTTTGTTAGAAGAAACACAATGAGAATCCTTTTTATCTGGTGTCTCATTCAAAGATTTAATGATATAAATGTTTAAAATTACAAACTTACCATTAGTGTAGGCAAAGAAGAAGCCAGTTCTTGAAAAATAATTGTAACAATATAGCCTGGATACTTGTGTCCCTAGAAACAACAGCCTCCAGGCAGCATATGGATCTTCAAACATCTTTAAAATATTTGGTAAATAAAAAGTGATACTTTCTTCCATGATCGGTGACTGAATCGGGTAGCTTCCCCCAGGATCTGTGGGCGTTTGAGAAAAATCGGAGAAATATCCACGGAAGATTAAAAGCAGAGGAGGCATCGGCAGCCAGAAGACTCTGGGGTTAATAACTTTGCGATGGCAAGCAGGCGTGCTCTGATTGGTTAGGAGGGCTGTGTCCCTACAGTCTGCACTATCCCCCGCACCCCCCGCCTTCTGCAGCTCGGAAAAAAATGCAGTGTGTGTGCCATTTTACACTGGGCTTTTAAAAGCACAGCCACCCAAACGACAAAAGTCTAAGCACGCTATTAAGTGACACTGCAAAACAATAGCCCCACGACTGCCTGTTAGCGCAGGAAAATGCCCTTTTATACAGCTTAAGGAACACTCATTTCTTTTCTGTGGGTTTTTACGGACTATATGCGTTTCTTAGATTGTTTATCACTTCGCAAACGTCAATATGTAATTTGGATATAAATATAGCCATTAAAAATATTTCCAACAAATCATTTTTTATTTGACATCATTAAAGTATCTAAAAAGAGCCAGTCATCCTTGCACAAAATTCAGGACTCCTTTATCTCGGTGTGCTTTACTTGAAAAACAAAACAAAACAAAAACAAAAACAGAATTTGGTAGCTATAATTATTAGCATTTGTGCAAAAAAGAAAAGTGAAATAATGATTTTAGTGTTTCAATTATAAGCAATCGACTTACTTTTTTCTTCTTAAATTTGCTCTTTCAAAAACCTTTACTGACTGACAGAATTCTACCACACGCCTTATAAACAAAATGGCTGTGGTACTGAAATTTTTTGGATCCTCCCCCTGTGCCTCGTCCTGGCCTCCAGGAAGTGGTAAAAATCCAAAGTAATACAATGTACTAAAAGTACATTGTCCAATCTGAACTCTGGTGAAATCTTTGGTAAGGGAGTCTTAAAAATGTGCTGCTTTTATTAGTTAAAAAAATTGTTTTGAAAAGAACATCAATCACTAGAGATTTACTTGACTGTAATTTGAACTTCCTGCTTTACATATTTATAAGGTCTTTCACCTATCTTGGCAGGCTTTCAAATTAAGTGGGCTGGGAAATTTAATGCTCTGTCTCTGGTTGCGAGCTGAGTCAGGTAAATTTGGTGAATGCAACTGGACTTTTCAATAAAAATTAAGTCTAAAACTTCAAAAAAATCTAATGTTAAATGAATGATTGATTACTAATGTAAGTCACAAAAGTCAGCAATTTTTGAAATGTGTCAAATACTGCATATATGTGTTAATTGAACACATTCAGTTTGAAATTCTTTGCCAGGTACATTTTTAAGGAGCCTAAAATAGAATGGGGCTTAAAGAAGTTGGATTAAGAAAGGGTTGGGGCTTTGCCCACATTCTTTAAGACCTCCTTTACCCCCTCAACTTACACCCTCACCATACATATGCATTTGTTGGTCTGGTATCCCTGTTCCTGTTTGACGTTTAATAAGTAATGTTCTTAGAGACCTCTAGTGAGAATGACTGTATAATTTATTATCTAAACCAGGACATTTTAAGAATGAAAGGGGATGTATTACTAATTATGGAACAACAGAAATAATCAGGGACTTTCCATAGAAAACCAGTAGGTAGAAGTCACTATGCATTCAGTGTGGCCTCTTTGGATTTTTGCCAGAGAGAGGTCACGTACAAGTTTGTGTCTTAGGTCAATTTAGATAGACCTGAGCTATTTTCCTTCTGTGAGCTATATCTAGAAGCTCTTGCTTTACTGTCAACTAAAGTAGACAAAGGAAAACTTAGCTTCAGGTATATTTAATGAACACCCATGGTAAGGAAAATAAATATCCATTTTATTTTGTAATTTCACTAGGTAATCTGATAAGAGTAAATCTTAGTGTCACTTATTCGATTACAATCAGGAAAACATTCTTAAGAAATTATCTAATGAAGAGTAGAGTAAAATTCTTGAGAATTTTTAAAGTAGTTTTCATTCTCAAAGAAAAAATTCATTAGATGCCATTATCATCACCATTGTCTTTTTATTACTCCAGTCCTCTCCTTTCCTTTCCCCATTTCTTGCATATCCATATATGTATGTCAACATACAATTATATGTATAATTATATATATATACATATGCATGCACACACATATTTTAATTATCTTTAGATTAAAATCTTCTGTGTACTTTCTATAATATACATACATCTAATTATATGTTTTATAATGGGAGAATTTTCTTCAGAGACTATGAGACAATATTCATGATAAACATGATTTGTATATCTTTTGTTGTGGTAAAGGTAAAATGTAGAGTAAGGAATTTTGAAAAATTATTACTGAAAGACATAAACTAAATTCCCTTATTGTTTATTCAAGTAGTTCTTGAGAACTCAGAATGTGCCAAGCACTATGCTTGATACTATTAATGAACAGTTTATCTTCTCCATCATGGAGCTCATAGAGTAGTGGGGAATAGATAAGCAACTAGAAAAATATATAATTGCAAATTATGATAAATGCTATTAAAGAAATAAACAGCACTATCTTAAAGAATAACAGATAGAGAAACACATAGATTAGGTGTTAAGGAAGAATTTTTCTAAGCTGGTGACAATGAAGCAAGACTTGAAGGATGAAAAGGAGTCAAACTTGGCAAATACATGAGAAGCAGAAAACCAGGAAGAAGTTACAATATGCGCTCAAGCCTCTGGGGCAGAAGGAGCTTGAAGTATTCTGGAAAATGAAGCCAATGTCTGTGTAGCATATTGGGAAAAAAGAAAATGACATCAAATAAGATTTAAAATGTAGTGATAGCTTGCAGAGAGTTGCAAGTTACAGAAAAGATTTCCATATCTAAGCAACTGTATTCAAAGAGTAAAATGTTAGAATTTGAGATTTTGGTTTTAGTGATGATAAGATTCATAGAAGTGTGATTAAGTGGAGAAAATAACTCCGAGGTAATTTTGAATGTACATAGTTGCATCATAATGTATTATATTTTTAAAAACCCCACATTTCATCTGCATAGTTATGGGCATTGATTATATCTCTTCATAAATAAATATGAATGAGAAATAAATATCTAAGATCACAATATAGTAATAAAATGAAAACGAAGAATTCAGGCAACTATTTGTTTCAGTTTTCTGCTTCTCTTTTAGTATACAGATAAATCTTTAGTATTCAGGTTTTGGTACTTTTTATACAAAAAAAGATCCTTATATTTTATACAAATTGAAAAAGTTCTATTAGCACTTAAGAAAACAAATGAGGCAAACAATTATTCAAGCTAAAATTTAACATAATTTCATGAAAAACAGTCATTTTTTGTTAGCATACCAAAATCATACGTATTCATGAACAGAAAGTGTGTTCAATTTTTCAGAATCTAAAACTTAAAAAAATTTTAAGCAAACCAAAGCAGACATATATTTCCTTAAATGAGTTTTGATAGCGATAGAAATCTCTAAATAAATCTAATTGTGAAATATTAGGTAGTGTGGTTTTTAAGATCTTTGCTTCACAGGACAGTGAGATAAAGATATTTTATTTTATTTTTTTTTTAAGAAAGGTATTTTAGAGTTCAGTTTTTTTTTTTAAACACTCATTTGAAAAAATTTTTAAAAGGTTTATTGTATTTATTTATGCTGGGGTATAGGCCAAAGGTGCTGTGTGTGTGTGTGTGTATGTGTGTGTGTGAGATAGGATTCACCAGAGACAGAGTGGGGAGCAGAACAGGCAGACTGACTGAAATACACTGCTGAGGGGAGGAGCGGGCGATTTAGGAGAGATCTTGTGGACTCGCTTCAGTGGCTGCAAACAGCTTCCTAGTGCTAAGACTTAATCCATTGTGCCACCAGGGAGGCCCCTGGAATTCACATTTTAAAAAATGATTTTAAAGTAATAATATGATAGCACCTCATGATCAAATGTAGCATTTTTACAGTGAAATTTATACTAAATTGGGTAAATTATAAATAGCCCATGTCAATTCTGTTCAACTTTTGCCACCAAACATATACTATAGCCTGCTTATGAAAAAGCTTTCAGTTTTTGAAGGTCTTGGGAAATCATAATTGTAGATAAATGATTGTGGGTCTGTAGACTAGTTCTTCTGTTCAGGTAGTTTAAAAAATTATCCTTAGTTTAATTCAAAGTTATAAACCTAATAATTATCAACAAAGTTACAATTTAGAAATGACCAGATTATTATTTGTAGGCCTTAATGGATTAATATACGCCGTTATTAAAATTTTTTTGTTATTTGTGTGGTGTTAGACAAACCCTTCAATTTTTTTCTATTATGATTTCCCCCTTTAAAAATAGTGAAAAGTTAGGCTTTTAAATGCAAACATATTCTGAAGCAGTACCTCACTAGATTTCTATTCCAAATGTTTTAATATTGTGTTTAGCAGAGATTGTAAGTATGTTTTCTCAGAAATCATTACCTATTGTGTGATGATTATAGATTGCATTTATCCATTCACAGTGAAGTGGAATTTTCAAGAAAGATCATTCTCAGAAGCAGTCTGTGACCTTTGGTATGAAGGAGATTTCTCCCTGACTAACCGCTATCTATTGTCCTTATCCTACTAATGAAACCTGATTTTATTTTGGATTTGCCACCCAAAGGTGTTTACCATGTTTTTAATCAGTGAAATTTAAGCCCAAATCATTTATTGGAGATGTGGAAAGGCACTGAAGGTGGCTGACTCAGTGGGTAGTGCCATTTGCTCTTCATCTCCTTCATCTTCCTGCTTGGAGTGTAGTCACCACACCTGGGTGGAGTCATGAGTTATTTTGTGACAACCAAGGGGAGAGATCAAGGCTAAGAGAAGCTGAACAGAAAAAAGGAAGCTGACCATAAAGAAGATAGCTAACCTCCATACTCTCTAGGCCTTTTTTTAACAAGAGAGAAATAGAATACCATTTATTTGTTTAAAGCACTATCCTAGGGCTGCTCTTTCTCATAGTTAAATGCAATTCTTAGTGCAATTAGTGTGAGTAATGTTCAAAGCATTTTCTCTGCTAAAATCACTTACATTTCTGTGTAAAACTGAGAAGAGAATAGTATAGTTATGAAATGAAAGATTATCTTCTGTATTGACATGGGTTTTAGTTACATATATGAGTTCTGTTTATAAGTATGCATATGTATTTTATTTATCACCTATGTATACAAAAACCATATCTGTAAAAATTCTTGAGCCATACATTGATTAGAGCACTGAATATATTTTTATTGTATGTATGTACAGATATTAAGTAAAGAAAGATATTTATCAGGATATGATAATTTAAATATATACATTATAAAAGACCTAGGCATACATGCTTATTTAGAAAAAAATTCAATAATCTTTTTATTGTGAGTGCCTAAGACTACTACCACTTTCTCTCATTAAAAATTGTGTTCTTCAACATTATTGACAAGGGACTTATCACACAGATCCACAAAGAACTAACCAGACTAAACAAAAACAAAGTGAACAATCCAGTCAAAAAATGGGCAAAAGAGCTAAAAAGGTAATTCTCCAAGAGGAAATGCAAATGGCCAACAGGCATATGAAAAAAATGCTCAACTTCTCTTGTCATCAGAGAAATGCAAATCAAAACCACTATGAGATACGACCTTACCCAGTGAGAATGGCACATATCAACAAAAGTAGCAACAACAAATGTTGGTGGGGATGTGGAGAAAAAGGAACTCACTTACACTGCTGGTGGGAATGCAAGATGGTCCAACCATTATGGAAAGCAGTATGGTGGTTCCTCAATCTACTAAGAATGGAACTTCCATAGGATCCAGC
>JAGFMF010011673.1:7827495-7843945 GCA_019455555.1 Galemys pyrenaicus | reverse complement strand
GGGTGCACAAGGGACTGAGGTGATGGTGCACGGGTGAAATGGTGGTGGGTACCCTCTGGGGACTACAAATGATGTCAAATATAACTAATAAAAAAAAAAGAAAAAAAGATGTGTGCTATTGGTTTTTATTTTATGGTTTTTTGAAACTAAAACATTGGATGTTGAGCTCCAATGATTTGACCTTTCTCTTGTGACTATTACAATGCGTTCAATGTCATAATAGAAGTTTTAAAATGTACTTTTCATTTAAACCATTAGCATTTTCAAATCAGTTTGCCACATATTTGGAAATCAATGTATCAAACCAATTCATAGACCATAATGGGAAGGGCACTTAAATTGAAAACAAGGATAATTCTTTTAAACTTTTTTAAAAATAGAAATAACATTGTTTTACAACACTGTATGTAATGCAGAGGTAGGATCACAACTCCTAATATGCATGTCACCACATCACACCTGTCCCCAAAGCAGGCATAGCCCTCCACTAGAGTCCATTGTGAGTCTCCCCATTCTGACATACCCCTCCCTCTCCTTGTCTTGCAGCCTCAATTCCATACTCAGATTTCTTGGGTTTGTTTTGATTCAGTTTGTCTGATCCTGCTTTGTTTCTCTATTTTTTACATATCAGTGAGACCTCTGATAGTGTCTTTCAAATTCTGATTTAATTCATTTAGTTTTATCCCTTTCATCCATGTTGTGACAAATTGTAAGAGTTTATCTTTTTTAAAAATAGCTACATACTATCCATATTTTTCTAATAAACTCTTCTTTTTTTTTTTTAGGATTTATTTTTATTTATGCATGGAAGAACTGGTGTGTCAGTCAGAGGTGCGAGGATTAGAGGGTTCACCAGAAACAGAGCAGGGAACAGAACAGGCAGATCTACTGAAATGCACTGCTGAGGCGGGTAGCGGGAGAGACAGGAGAAGTCTGCCATGCCATGTGGGTCACCTCCCTGACCAGGGCTTGAATATATGTGACAGTGGCTGGCAATAGCTTGATAGCACTTTAATTGCACCACCAGGGAGGCCCAGTCTAATAAACTCTTTTGACCTATGGCACTAGGTTTGTCTATTGAAAGTGGTGCTACAAAGAACAGAGGAATATATATCAATATATCTCTTTGCTTTTTTTTAAATTTTCATGTACATTCCTAGTCATGAATAACTGGATCATATGGTAGATCTATTTTTAATATTCTTAGAAAATTATACTGTTTTCCATAGGGGCTGGACCAATCTATATTTCCAACAACAGTATATAAGGGTTCCTTTCTCTATATCTTTGCTAACACTTTTTCTGGACTTTTGGATATGGGCCATTCTTACAGGTGTGAGATGCTATTTCATTGTGGTTTTGATTTGAATTTGAATTTCCCTGATGATAAATGATGAGAACTTTTTCATGGGCCTGTTGACGATCTGTATGTTTTCTTTGGAGAAGTTCATATTTAATTTTTTTGTCCATTTTTCAATTGTGTTATTTGTTGAATTCTTTATATTTCTTGGATCTCAGCCCTTTGTCAAATGTACGATGTGTAAATGTGTTCTCCCAGTCAGTTGTGTGTCTTTTAGTTTCAGTGGAGGTTTCTTTTGGTGTGCACAAATTTTTAGTTTAGTGTAGTCTATTTTTGCTAGTACTTACTTTTGTTTCCCTTGCTGTTGGAGACAAGTCCACAAGACATTAGTGAAGCCAATATCATGGAGTATTTTGCCTATGTTTTCTTCTATGTATTTTTCTGGTTTCAGGTCTTACATCCAATTTAATTCACTTTAATTTAATTTTTGTATGAGGTGTAAAATGGTGCTGTAATATCACTCTAATGCATATCACTATTAAATTTTTCCTATAACATTGGTTATAGAGAGTCTCCTTTATCCAGTGTATACTCTTGGCTCCTTTGATATAGATTAACTGTGTGGGTTGACTTCTAAGATTCCTTTGATATGTGTGTCTGGTTTTGTTCCAGTATCAGCCTTTTAAAATTTATTTATAAATATAAATTGATTTGTAAAATCAAATTTATAGTATATCTTGAAGGCTATAGTATAGTTTGAAGAGTTACCACAATTCTTCCTCTTTTTTAATCAGGATAATTTTGGCTATTCAGAGTCTTTTGTGGTTCCTGATGAATATCAGTATTGTTTATTCAATTCCTCTAAAGAATGCAGTTGGGTCCTTAATAGGAATTGCATATAGGGATTGCACTGAATCTGTATAGGGTAAGATGGTCATTTTAACAAAATTATTTGTTCTGACCCATAAACAGTAACTATCCTTACATTTTTGTGTCTTCTGTATCTTTTAGCAATGCCTTACAGTTTTCATGCATAGGATCTTCACATCCATTGTTAAGTTTACTCCTACCTATTATTTTTATGTAGTGATAAATGGGTAGGTTTTCTTTGTTTCTTCTGATTCTAACTCTTTGTTTCCTAATAGGAAAACAATTCATTTCTGTACATTGATTTTGTCTTGCCACTTTGCTCAAATGATTTGTTTCAATTAGTTTTAATAGAGTCTTTACTCTTTGTATATTATCATGCTTTCTGCAAATATGATAGTTTTACTTCTTTCCCATACTGAATTCCTTTTATTTCTTTCTCTTATCTAATTGCTATAATTAATATCTTCAATACTATGTTGAATGTTAGTGGTAAAAGTGGGCATCCTGGTCTTACACCAGATCTTATTAGAAAAGCTTTCAGGTTTACACCATTTAGAATGATGTTAGCTGTGGGTTTGTCATGTACAGTTTATTATGTTGAAGAATGTACCATCTATCCCCAGTTTTTTGAAATTTTTTATGGTAGATGGATGTTGCTGAATCTTGCCAAGTACTTTCTCAGCATCTAGTGATATGATGATATGATTTTTAGCTTTCCTGTTGTAGATGTGTATCATGTTGATTGAGCTTCAGATGTAAAACAATCCTTGTGTCCCTGCAAAAATTCCCACATGGTTGTGATGTATGATCATTTTAATACATTCTTAAATTTGTTTTTCTGAGATTGTGTTGAAGATTTTTTCATCTTTATTCTTCAGGGAAGTTGGTATCAGAGTAGCATTGGCCTCATAAAGTGTGTCAGGAAGTTTTCCCTCTGTCTTATTTTTTGGGAAGAGTTTTAAGATAACTAATAAGTATTAGTTCATATATGAATGCTTGGGAGAACTCATTATTTGAAACTAGTCCAGGACTTTTGTTTTTTGGTTGAAATTGAAATTGCCTTTTCAATTTCCTTGCTTATAATTATTCTTTTCAACTTTTCTATTTCTTCATGATTCAGTCACAATTGATTGTATATTTCTAAGAATTATTCCAACTTTTCAAGGTTATTAACTTACTAGTCTACATGTATTCATAGCAATGTCTTATGATTCTTTGAGATGCCTGTTGTAACTTCTCTTTTGCTTCTGATTTTTTTAAAAAAGATTTATTTATTTATGTATACAAGCACTGGGGTACAGGCCAGAGGTGTGGGGGGGTTGTGAGAGGATTCACCACAGACAGAGCGGGGAGCAGAACAGGCAGATCAACAGAAGTACACTGCTGAGGGGAGCAGCGGGCCAGGCGGGAGAGGTCTGCAGCACCATGTGGTCCCCTCCCTGGCCGGCTGCAGGGATCGAACTCATGCTGCAGTGGCTGTGGTTTGCTTCATAGTGTGCCGCTTAATCCGCTGCGCCACCAGGGAGGCCCTGCTTCTGATTTTTTTGTTTGAGTTTTGTCCCTAGAGGTTTGTCTATTTTTTTTTTTTTTTGGTTGTTGTTATTTTAAAGAACCCTAGAACAGGACCTGGAAGCAGATATGGGTGCTGGATTTTTGTCTAGATTTGGCTGAATGGTTTTAGCTTGTGTATACTAATTGGTCAAATGGACATTGAGATTTTACTAGTTAAATTAGAAATGACTAGATGTAATCAATATTCAGGGTTCAGGAAAACAGTAAAAATCTGCTATGGTAAATAATTAATTTTTAATTGAGGCAATATTTGCATACTCCCATCCGGTATTGCCACTTGAGGCTTGAGGATCTCTCTCTTTTAATTTGTCTTCACTAACCTACAGCCAACATCAATCTAAATGCTATAACCCTGAAAGCGTTTCCATTAAAATCTTTAGAAAGCTTTGAGGATTTTTCTTTTAAATTGTCTCTTTGATTTTTAATTCTGTCTTCCTACTCCTCATCCTTACGGTGGCTTCAGGATGGTGTAGTGGTCAACAGGTTTTATAACTAAATGTATATTTTTCCTATTATTGTTGTATTACATACTGAAAAATGGCCAAATGTTAATCATAAGCCAGAAAGTTTTTTTAATGTCTCTTTCCTGTTAATCCTAACTACAACTACTAATGGTATACTGGCGGTGGTTTGCACTATCTCTTGAGAATTGATTGTTAAATTTTCAGTAATTAGGCGAGGCAGTTCTCAAACCAGTCACTATTAACATTGAAATTATATGAAGTTAATGTTTTTATTATTAAAACATCTTATTCTGATCAAAAACTTTATTTGAAGCATTTAAGATGAATAATCTTCAATTTTTAGGCAAAATTAAGCCAAATTAAAAAACTGTATCTAAGAAAATTACATATGACAATAGTACAATGGAACTGATGACTAAAGACTGTTTATGTAGAACAAGTCACTTAGAGTTAATGCCTAGTCCACTTTATATTTACTTATTTATAATTAATAATTTTAACTGAGGTAACAATAGGGTATGCCCATCATGTATTACCACCATAGTGCACCCACCACCAACTCCCCCATTCTCCACCACCACTGACCATTATGCCTCCCCCGCTCTCTGTTCTTGCCCCTACTCCAAACCCTACTCCTTCTTGATGTCTGTTGCACACTTTTGTACAACAAGTACCAGGCTGGTATCAGACTCCCACAAAACTCAATGAAAGGAATTTTAGACAATGGCAGACAAGGGCCTATTCGCAGGTTTTACTGGGGAAGCCACATTTCTCAAAGAATCGACCAGGCTGTGTTTTTTATCTTTAGGTCAAAGGCTTGAAAGAACCTGGGCTTGTGAAGAGTCCTGGGAAGAATTTGCAAAGGCAACAGAGCAACAAAGGGGAAAGAAGCCTGGGTGGACACTACAGTTCTTGAGGATGCCACAGTTATCTAAATTCTCACTTCTTCCACTCTGAAAGCGGTGGCTTTGGCACTGGGCTATGCTGACAGAGCTCGTGCTCACCGAGACTGACATTGCCTGACATCGCCGGCGTCTCGTGAGAGTGGACCCGCCGGCGAGCCCTTAGTGGTCGTTGCTGCCCACTGTGGGCCGCAAAGGCCCTACTTTTCCGCAGAAATGTCGGGTTTTAAAATGGCAGAGCTGGTTTCAGGATGGTTTACAGGCTTCTCTCTTAAAGGAAGCCTGGGATGCTCAGAACCAACTTTCTTCCTTTAGAGCCAATTTCACCAAGGCAAAACCACCCAGTAACGGACTTCCAACAGCCTCAGCAGGTATACTTAACTACTGAGAGGGGAAGAGGGAACTTCATTTAATGTGAGAGTTTTCATTAAATTCCCTAGCAAAAATACCCTTTTCTCCTAAATTTCCCTCCAAGTGACTGCTTCATTGGCAGTTTCACTTCTTTTGACATAGGCTCTGAGGCAAATTATACCTTTCCTTTCCACCCACTTCCTCAGTTTTGTATCCTGGATCACTGAAGGCTTTTGAAATAAATAACAACTTAGTTCTTGAAGGAAAACCACAAAGCATTTATCGTTGTTGTGGGAACTGATAAACATGGGCAAATTTATGGTAATAGAATACCCTAAAGATTATTAGGAGGGTTAAATGAAGTAAATATGTAAAATCTCTAAATACTTTTCATCTAAATAGAAGTGTTCACTATTCACTATAAGCAAATTTTATTTCTGTCTTTGTATGAATATCATGGGTCCATCTGTTAGGTCTTTTTCTAGCTTCTGGTGAGTGTCCTGGCCTTTGGTTACTGGTTTCTTGAAGTAACCCACATTTCTACCTTCTGACTTTTACCATAGATAAGATATTTCTGTACCTATCTAAAAGGCACTACCTATTTGTGCATTAAAAGCAATTTCTTCTTATTCAACAATTTCTTTCTATGAGTTTTTGTTTATCCTAAATCATTTTCACCAGAGTCTGCATTCATTTCCTAGGGCTGCTGTAATGAACCACCGCAAACTTGGTGGTTTAAAAACAACAGAAATTTACTTTCTCAGAGCATTGCAGGTTACAAATCTGAAATCAAGGTGTTGGCAGAGCTGGACCTTTCTGTAGGCTCTGAGGGAAAATTTCTTCCATGCTTCTAGCATCTGGTAATTGCTGACTATCTTAGGAGTCCCCTGACTGATAGACAAGTGGCTTCAGTCACATGGTGTTTTCATCTCTGTGTGTCTGTTTTTAGTTATAGTAAGGACAGCAGACATTGGATTAGGACCCACCCTAATTAACTTTGAATTCATCTTAATTTTATTACATCTACAAAGCCCTTATTTCATAGTTTCTGGGTTAGGACTTGAATATATTTGAGGGAAGAGGACCAATTTATCCAACTACAGTACACAAACATGTTCTACTTTTATTCAAACAATATTCCTCTTCACTATAATTTCTCTCTAAAATACACTATTTCTTTTCATTTTTTGGTAGTGTAATTTCTCTGGAATATATTCACTGCCTCTATTTCCTTTCTGACATTTCTTTACAAAAAGTTATTTCACCTGCACATGCATCTCCATCATTTCATTGAAATTGTTGCTGACCTTCAGGTAACAAATGACCGACCTCCATGTTACTAAATCAAGTGGTTAAAATTAGTCTCCATATTCCCTGTTCAGGTTTTTACACAGTTCATCATTCAGTTATCAATTTTCTTCAACAAATGGTATTGGGAAATTTAGACAGTCATGTACAAAAGAATGATACCAGACCATTATCTTACTCCAAATATAAAAATTAACTCAAAATGGAATAAAGACTTGGATGAAGAAGAAAACAGGCAAAACACTCCAAGACCTTGGTTTCAGTTATGTCTTTCAGGATCTGAAAGACAACTATGCAATTGAAATAAAACCAAAAATAAACAAGTATGACTACATCAAGTGTAAAAACTTCTGAACAGTGAAATAATATATACAATTCAAGAACAAGAAAACAACATAATAAAAATGGGTAGAAGATAAATTGTCACTTCTCTAAAGAAGACACAGAGATGGCCAGTAGGTACCTGAAAAAATGCTCATTGTCACTTATCACCAGAACAATGAAATCAAGACCACAGTAAGTTACTACCTCATATCCATGAGAATAATCCAGAAAATAAAAGGGTTATTGAAGACAGGAAATCTTCATGTACTTTTGGTGGGAATGTAGACCTGTCCAGCCCATACAGAAAATCCCAGTCATTCAAAATAGATATTTATCCAAAGCATACAAAATCATCAAATCAATGGGATACCTGCACTTCTATATCCATTACAGCACAATTGTAAAGGTATGGAAACAACCTAAGTGACCAATGACAGATAAGGGGATTAAATGTGGTATATATACACAATGGAATACTACTCAGTAACAAAAAAAGATAAATCCTTTTCTTATGAGACACCATAGAAGGAACTGGACGAGTTTTTGCTTAGTGAAATATCAGAAGGAAAAAGACAAATAGTGGATGATTTCATTCATTTATGAAATATACAGAAACATAAACAAAGGATTATAGAAAACTAAATCAAAATAAATCCTAGAAATATGGTTGCTTATTGAGACTACTAGAGGGAGAGGTTTGAGTAAACGTGATATAAACCAAATGAATTATCGTGGAAGATTATTGTGGCTTTGGTGGTAGTTTATAACATACATCTGACGAGTGTGGTTCTGTTAGGTGTGTTATAACATACATCTGAAGAGGTGTTAACCTATACTCCTAAATCGTACACATTTTTTTAAACTGAACTTAACAAAAAAAGAATGCAATTTGTAAAAATTCCTATAATCAGACTTCTAAAACATTGGATAATCCTCTCAAAACTACTTCTCCAAAAGCTGAATCATGTTTCTTACACTGTCATCAAATGTCTGCCTATATTTTCCCATTTTTTTAGAATTGCTTATAATTTTTCCAAATCTGAAATTAACTTTTAATACTTTGCACCACTGATTTTGTATGTTGCATTTCATTTATGTTCGAGCATAAGTGATAAATGCTGCTAATCTTTGCTACATTTGTCTACACTGTTCCATATTTTGCATCCCAATGATTTCCAATTTAGATAAAATATGGAATACTTTGAGGAGAAATGTTATTAAAAGCTGAAATCACTTCAATTCTTCCTTCTTTTTAGTATATATGGTCTCTCATTTTGAAGGCTTTTATATTTTCCTTTGGAAGGTTTTTACATTTTATTATATTTTAAAAATGATTTGTTGTTTATTTCCTTTTTGATAGTTGTGAATACTTTTAACCTGTAGTTTCCTCTTTAGTTACAAAAATTTATTGCTTCAAATTGTTCCTCATATCCAAGTTTTTCTTTTCCCTTTTATCTCCCATTATATGGTTTGGGGTACTTATGTAATTTTTCTACATCTCTTATTTTCCATTTTTATATTCTTTTGTGCTGCTTTCTGGTAGAACATCTCAACCAGATCTTCCATTTTACTAAGTTATTGTTCAGCAGTATTATTTTTTGATCAGTTGGACTGTCTATTATATATTCATTTCTAATAATTCTACTTCAGTTAAAAATGCCTTTGTGTATCTGTTTTTATTGCTAATATTCTCTGTGTGTGTTTATTTTTGACAGAGGTGTTCTTATCTGTAAGTGGGATACATTTTTTAGTTTGCTGTGTTTCTTTTGTAAAGATGGTATTTTTAGGTGCCAAGGATTATTGCCCATGAGCCCATATCCTTTCGGGGTAACAGGGGAGAGTAGGTGGGTATCAGTTACTCTGAATGGTAATCTGTTTTTAAAATCAGGTCCTAGTATGTTCTCTCCCTGGAAGTTTAAGCAAATTATATGGGGTTGTTTGTTTCCTATTGCTTTTGTAATAAAGTACCACAAATTGGGTAGCTTAAACAATAGGAAATTATTCTCTCATAGTTTTTGAGTCTGAGTCTGAAGTTAAGGTATTGTTAGGGCTATGTTCCCCCCTGAAATTTGTATAGAGGAATGTTCTCTTACTTCTTCCTAACTTTGGGTGGATTCTGGCAGTCCTAATCACACTTTGGCTTACAGTTGCATCAGTCTAATCTCTCCCTCTGTCATTACATGTCTTCCTGGTCTGTCTTATGTACCTTGTATGTCTCATGTACTTGGCTTTCTAATAATGGCATCTTCATTAGTATTAGGGTCCACTATAATCCAAATGTTAAGATGAACTCATCTTAATATTTGTTAATACCGGTAAAGACTGTATTTTTAAACACTATCATATACACAGATACTAGGTGTTAGTACTGGAAGAGATCTTTTTTGGCTATACATTTTTAACTCAAAATAATCACACGAGTCTAAGTGTGTAGACCTTCAGACAATGGAGAAATAATTCTAAATATTTCCTATAATAAAATTCCTATGCACAGACATATACTTTAAGAGTCTTTGGGAAGAGATCTTTCGCTGAGTCTTAATTAATCTGCTTTGAAGGGAGAGAGATGTAAGAACAAAAATATAAGACCCGGTCAGTCAATACTTCTTTATTCCAGTATGACTTTGGTGGTACCTTGATATTATGCTGCTGATACCCTGGGCCCAAGTTGTCTTATGCAAATAATAATAAATATAAAGGGTATAGTGAGGAAAAGTTAAAGAGTAAATTTTTTTCCTAAATGTATTCTCTCATTAAAATGCCATTGTTTTTGTCCTTTCCACCTGCTCCCCATCCTAATTGCCCATACATAAATCAGCCTTCAGTCACCTATATGGTTTTCTTTTTGTTGTTGTTAGAAATATTTTCTTATCCATATCCAGGATTGATATTGGAATTAATTATCTTGAAGGCAATTGGTAATCCTGTTATTTTAAATATGAAATCTTAATGTTTTATTCACAGGGAGGAATAAAAGATCATCTATAATTTGGGAAAAAAGTAAATAATAAAATGAAGCCAGTAAAACCTTTGTTGGCCTCTGGTAATAAATTGGCAAGTGTTCCAGAATTAACTTATAAAAGAAGAGTTCTTAATTCACCTTTGCCACCTAAAACAAAGGAAAAGCATACTGCAAAATCAGCACATCAAAAAACCATGGAACCAATGGTCTTAAGATCTCCACCCACAGGAGAATCCATCATAAGGTATGCTTTGCCCATTCCATCAAGTAAGACAAAGGAGATAATAGCAGAAGATGAATCGATCAGGAAAATTACCAAACGTCTGAAAATGGTAAGATATACATTAGTCCCTGTGTTGGGAGTCCTCATGGTCATCCCTGGCTTTAATGATTTGTTGGGAGGACTTGTTGGACTCAGGATAGTGTGATATTGATGGCTAATATTTGTTACAGTGAAAGGAAAGAAAGCAAAATCAACAAAAAGAAAAGGCACAACAGTGAAGTCGGGAGAACACCAGCTCCAAGATTCCCATGTTTTTCTCCCTTTGGTATCACATAGGACATGCTTAATTCTTCCAACAATAATTGTGACAATATCTACCAGAAAACCTCATTAGAGACTCTGGATTTTACTGAGAGTCAGTCCACTTAGATACTCAGTTTGACATTTACAAAATACAGACTCCCTGAAGGAAAGCAGGTGTTCAGCATAAATTACACTTTTCACTTTGTCTGCTGTTATCAGTGAATGATGGGAACCTTTCTGAAATTTAAGCTCTGAGACACCATTCCAAGGTCAACCTTGTTACACTCTTGCCCTTTTGTAACTTTGCCTCAAGTTTTTGGGGAAAAACCTCCCTTTGTCTGAGTTTCTTTTTGCACAATGATCCAAAATTGAATTGTAAATGTACCCATGTGAGAACAATGAGGAATGGCATGAATACAAAAAGAATGTAATTTGTCAAAATTTCAAAAATAGAAGTAAATAATTCAGAGAATTTCCTTTAAAATGTATTTTTTTTTTTTTTTGTGGGGAGAATTCCATCTCTGTTCCTCCCTCCCCACTCCTTCAAGGAAAAAATTAAGTCAGATTTGGAGAAATACTTAGGTGGTAAGTGGAGTTCATGCTTCAACTATTCAGACAGGTCATCTCCCCTTAAAATACCTGTCAACACAGAAATGGGAGTCCTAGGCTGCTCTCTGTTGCTAGGGGCAAAGGGTCAAGAACTATTGTTCATCTCTTCATGATAGGAAATGGAGTATGAGCTTGGACATTTATATTCATGGCATTGGAAAAAGGTCTTGACATGATTGATTAAAAATCTTTTACATTTAATATAATAATTTTAGGCTATGAAAGTACTTAATTTACTTTTATTTTTTTCATAGGTTGCTTCTAATTTGGAAAAAACCTATGGATCTTACATTCAAAATGGAGAACAACCAGCTGTGAAGGCTGAAAATGAAGGATTAACATTGTCTGTAAGCACATATTGTACTAACATAGAGACACCAAACAGGGCTACTTTTTCTTTTGAGGTCATATATGTTCTTAATGATACCTACCCATGATAAAGATTCTTTTTGGGAGCTTGAGAGTTTTGTACTGATTTTTCCATCCTCTGTCAAGAACTATCTTAAAGTTTAATTAGGCATAACTTTGTAGGTCTTTGATATCAGTCCCTTGTTGGATGATGGCATGCAACTATTTTCTTCCATTCAGTAAGGGAATAATTTTGTTTTGTTGTGCAGAAACTTAATTTGATGTAGTTCTAGATTTCAGGCCTTAGATCTAAATCTTTTTACCCATTTAGAACAGATTTTTGCATATGGTATTAGATAGGGGTATATTGAATCTGGATATTGCTTTGGGTAACTTGGTCATGTTAACAATGTTAATTCATCCATTCCGTGAACACGGAATATCTTTCCATTTATTTGTGTCTACTATTTATGATACAGGTCCTTCACATACTTTGCTATGTTCATTACTAGGTCTTTATTTTTTTTTTTTTTGTGATTGTAAATGAGTTTGTTTCCTTAATTGCATCTTCTTCCAGCTCATTGTTTGTAATAGGAATGCAACTGATATTTATCAATTGATAAATATCAATTGATATTTATAGGGTTTAGGGTTTAGGGATATTTATAGGGATTTAGGGTTTACTGTGTTTTTTTTTTTAAATGATGATCTTAGACCATTCTTAATAGTTATATAAATCTGGAACCTTCATACCTTTTCTGCCACATTATGGAAAAATTCAGGGAGGGTGGAATTTGGTGGGACCAAAAGGTTGGTGAGTGATTTCCTTTAGGAGCTGTACCTTATTCCAGTACATCAGTCAATCTAAATGTCTCTCATAGGCTCAACTGATTTTTCTTGATTTTCTAGATTTTGTTTTTCAATACTGATTTTTTTTTTTTTGATTGTACATCCTGGTCAAATGCTTTTCTCCCTCCACCATGCTCCTTTTAGATATGGATATGGCTTTGTTTCTTTGCTCATTTACAAGTGTTGTTCTGTGGAATTTAAATATCAAGTTTTCTTTGTGTCCTCTCCTTTTCAATATTCTCAAGGAACAACTTATTTTATATATTTTTTTCTTTTTGGGAACTTAATGCTGGAGTGAAGGCCTTATCTATCTTTTTACCTGCAAAACATAAGTGGAATTTTTGTCACTACTAACAGTCATTAAGAAGGACTGTGAAATGATTCCTTTTAAAGGCACATTTATTCAGTGTCATGATTTGATTATAACATTAAACAATCAACAGCATAAGTGCAAAAAAATCTACATTAAAATGCTTTGTTGAAGTGTTTTACACATTTCACAAAACAAAAACTAAAATAACCTGTTACACAGTCAAAAGTACAATCCTTGAGTTTTTTGCTCATATACATGAATATTGTCTATAACATGTGTTCTTTATAGCAGTTAGAACCTGCCATCACAATGCTTGGCTATCACCACAAATTTGTTGCAACCTGCAGTTTCCCTGTCAGTTCTTATTCTCCTCTCCTGCTGAGTTTTGTTTCCTGGCAGTTAATTAAAACCTTTTGCTGCTGCCATACCTACTGCTGCAGCCGGAGCCACCAGGACCACCTTGGTTTCATGGTTTGGCACAGTATTAGCTTCTACTACCATAGGGGCTAAAGCTTCTGCCTACAAAGTTTCCTCTTTTCTTAGGTCCAAAAATTGCAGATAGTTTAACTGCCAAAATCATTGTAGCTGTCATCATCTCCAAAATTTTTTCCACTACCAAAGCTGCCTTAACCTACTCTGTTGCTACAGCTGTCAATTCCACTAAGCCACTGCCCTGGTTTCCAAAACCCTGCCTACCACTTCCATAACTTCTGCTTCCTCCAGAGTAACCAGGACCACCACTTCCATAACCACCATCATTACCAAATCCAGTAAAGCCATCCCCACTGCCACTATATCTACCATGGCTACATCAAGCCACTGAAGTTTCCTCCATGACCAAAGTTGTCATTCCCACCAAAACCACCTCCAAGATCACCACTGAAGTTTCCAGAACCATTTTGACCTCTTTGGCTGGATGAAGCACAGGTCATCTCTTGCTGAGACTGGCCCTTCCTTACTTCACAGTTGTGGTCACAAACAGTATGGTATTTCTGAATGATAATCTTGTGTACAGTATCATGGTCATCAAAGGTTACAAAGGCAAAGTTTCTCTTCTTGCTACTCTCTCGATCAGTCATGATTTCGATCACTTCAATTTTCCCATACTCCTCAAAATAATCTCTTAGATGATGTTCTTTTGTGTCTTTTTTTAAGCTAGCTACCAACAAAAATCTTTTTCACAGTTAATTGGGCACTGGGTTTCTGAGACTCTTCTTTTGACACTACCCTCTTCTGTTCCAAAACTTCCATCCACGTTGTGTGGTCTTGCATTCATAACTGCCTCCACCTCCTCCATCATGGTATAAGTGACAAATCCTAAGACTGGATCATGTGGTGTTTGGAGCTCTCATCACTTCATAGTCTGTGAGCACTCCTCATTTCAGATTCTCATCAGTTGTTTCAAAGCTTAAACCTCAGTGAAGGCTTCTGCAGCTGTTCTGGTTTCTTGGGAAAAGCTTAGATATGATGGCAGTAGAGAGGTGACTTTTATGATGCTTACTCAGTGGCATCTATAAGCAGAAATGAGTCTCTTTTTTGTCTTATTGTATATTTAAATGCAATGTGGAGGAAAAATTCCTGATGCAGAATATAATATAACAATCCTAGTGATCTACAAGTATCCATTTTATTTTTATCATTGGCCATTTACCAGGGTTCAAAATTACTATAAGAAGGAATTCTGGGTCCTCCATGGTGGCGCAGTGGCTTAAGCAACGCACTATGAAGCAAATAGCAGTCACTGCAGCAGGAGTTCGATCCCTGCAACCGGCCAGGTAGGGGACCAACATGGTGCAGGCAGACCTCTCTTGCCTGGCCCACTGCTCCCCTCAGCAGTGTACTTCCCTTGATCTGCCTGTTCTGCACCCCGCTCTCTGTCTCTGGTGAATCCTCTCACTGCCTTGGATTTTGGCCTGTACCCCAGCTCTTGTATGTATAAATAAATCAATTTTTTTTTAAAAAGAAGGAATTCTGTCATTGTGAGATTTTAATTTATAACTATTCTTTTCCCCTCAAAGTTTTCTATTGCCCATAAGCAGAGTAAAAGAATATAACTCATCAAGAAGACTTATACTTAGAAGTCATTTTCTTATAAATGATATACAGAAGTTACCTTTCTTTGGGCCTCCTGTAAATTTCAGAAGTTTAAGCTTGAGATCTTGATTTTCTGTGTAGAGGAGAATGGGAGGAGAGACATTGTTGGGTCATAGCATAAACGGGTCACTTCCCAGAAGGTACTTGCTTCTACATTTTCTTTTTTTTTTTTAATTTTTTAAAGATTTATTTATTTATGCATACAAGAGCTGAGGTACAGCCTGTACCCACTCCTGGGTGAGTCAGGAGAGGTCTGCCTGAGCCATGTAGGTCCCTCCCTGGCTGGGGATCAAAGTCGTGCTGCTGTGCTGCGGATGCTTCACGTGCTTTGCTCAACCCCTGCACCACCAGGGAGGCCCGCTTCTACATTTTCTTTCTGGGAGAATTTGATAATATAGTCTTTGGAGAATGGTTCCTTTTCTTATGTGTGTAAAGGTACAGAAATATCTCAAAAGAAGTTAAATATACTAAGATTTCAGTGGATATGGATTCTGATGTAAAAGTAATTTTCTGCTTTGTTGTCCTTTTCAAAAGGTTGGGGATGATCTGAATTCAAGCTTGGTATCTACTTCACAATTTACAGTTGAGTTAGATGAAACAGTAAGGGAAGAAAAAAATGTATGTATTTTGTGAAAATTGCCAATTTTATCTATTAATAAGGAACAATATTAATAATAGCAAACAACATTAACTACATTAATGGATAATTAACATTTTTATAAATAAGTTATCAATAATTTATTAGTAAAATATTTAAAGATATGTTGGTTTTTGAATTTGAATATGATAATTTTGCTGGCAATATTAGTATAGATGTTATGTCTTATGGAGTTATAAAGGAATTTTGAAAGTTTAATTTATTTTTTAATTCTTAATAGGCATTTAGAACTGGGAATTTTCCTTTAAGTACAGTCATTACTGTTTCCATATGTGGTAATGTTTTATTGTGCTTTTCCTAAGTGAGTTTATATTACAAAAATTCAGTGTTATAATAAAAAAATTTAAATTAAGGCATGCAAAAGAAGAAAATAAAATTCACCAGAATCCTTTTCTCCAGGAGTACCAACTATTAACATATTTTTATTTAACTTCCTGATTTTTTATAGTTATAATATTATTTTTTAAAGTAAAATAATATTATATATCCTATTTGGTAATACTCTTTGTTTTTCTGAGTTGTGAAAGTTAGCATCTATTGTATTTTTCTGATTGAAAAAAATATTTTGGTACATTTTAATGTAAGCAAACTACACTGGATAGCAATTTGTCTGTGATCTCTAATATATAAGCACCATTAACATTTAAGAATATATTTTATAGTGCTTTATTGTGACTATATACACATATATCTATATATTCACACAAACACATTTTTATGAGTACATTTGCATATACACTTTGTCAGTTATTTTTATTATGTAAAATATACATTCTACAAACTTAATTTCTTAACTAATTTTAAAAGTACAATTCAGAGTTATAAAGTATTTTCATACTGTTGTGCAACCATCACTGCCATCATGTCACACTCTTCATCTTGTAAAACTAAACTCTGTGTGCATTAAATAATAGTTCCCTATGACCTCATTTCCTAGTACCTGGTAATCATAATTCTATTCTGTTACTTTGAGTTAGCCTTCTTTCCCTCCCTCCCTCCC
>JAGFMF010011673.1:7799404-7827445 GCA_019455555.1 Galemys pyrenaicus | reverse complement strand
TCCTTCCTTCCTTCCTTCCTTCCTTCCTTCCTTCCTTCCTTCCTTCCTTCCTTCCTTCTTCCTTCCTTCCTTCCTTCCTTCCTTCCTTCCTTCCTTCCTGTTGCTTATATATGAGATCATGTAATACTTGTCTTTCTGTCTGGCTTATTTCACTTAGCATATATTCTAAATCCATACATAATATCACTGAGAGCAGGATTTCCTTCTTTTGTTTTATGCTGTTACATTCTGATGCATATACAATCATTTATTAGGTTTGAATTGTGTATGTGTGTGTGTAACAATTACAATCATTTCAATATTACATTTTCTAGATGGCAAATTGACATTTTTGACTTTTGATTGACTTTGTATAATCAATTTCTTTCACTATTTCTCACATGATTTCTTTGTATTTCCTATTAAAAATATCAAGTAGTATTATTTTAGATGTTGGTTTTTAGGCCTTTTAGTGGATCAAAGTTATATTGAAAAGGTAATGCTGGTAAGATAATGCTTTTCAATCATCTGTTATATGTAATTATTCATACATAATTCTGTGAATAATTTAAATTTTATTCCTTACCTATATTAAGAAAATATATGAAATCTTATATGTGAATTACTTTAGAATCTCCTAATACATATGTATAAGGTTGGAAAATTGTTTTTTTTTCTAGAACTAAAGAACTATGCAAGTTGTATTAAAAATGCTATAAATATAAAAGTATTGAGATTTTTGGATTAGACACTTAATTTTTTAGTAATTTTCACATTTTATGATTGAAAGTTATGAGATGAATTAAATATTTTCATCATGTCATGCATTAAGAAGAATTTTATTTTTAAATAATTTAAAAACTTTGCTTTTCAGATTTTGGAATCTCTCTTCAAGGTATGTTTAATAAATTGCAGTTTAAATAAATCTACTAAAATGTACTACATCTGTATACCCACACATATGTATATATACACACAAATACACATATAATGTTTAAATGAAGCAGAGTTTTTAAATTTCGAGGATGCAAAATGAACTCGCAAATTTGCTTAAATTTAAAAAATAGTATGTTCTAGTATATGTTGGACTAGTTTCCATTCTGAATCCTAAGATATATAACATTTGGTTCAGAAATAATATTTGATAAATGAAGATACATGTACACATACATAAATATTCACTGCAGAAATGTAACTTGTTAATAATTAATTCTTTTCTATTTCCTTTTTAAAAAAGTGGTTTCAACAGCAAGTCAATCAGATGGAAGAGGTAAATACAACATTTTAAAATTAAATTATTATTTTTTATTTTTCTTGAAAACTAGAAGTAGAAGTTAAATTGCTTTTATTAACAATTGACTACAAAGTAATATTTAGATTTAAGTAGAAAAGGAATAAATGGTTAGAATATTTTTTTTCAGTGATTTCTACTTATGATCAGAAAGATACTTGATATGATTCAGTTTTCATGAATTTATTGATAGCGACCCAACATGTGATTTATCTGGAAAATGTTACATGAACATTTGAGCTTTTGGGGGCTGTAGTTTCTTGTAAATTTCTGGTAGATCTACTTGATCCAATTCCTCATTTAAGATTATGTTTCCCTGTTGATTTTTTTTTTTTTTTTGGGTCTGGTTGCTCGGTCCACTGATGTAAGTGGGGTATTGAAGCCCCCTACTATTATTGTGTTCAATATCCATTTTTAGGTTTATTAATAATTGTTTTATTTATTTCAGTGCTCCTTCATTTAGCTCATAGGTATTAATAAATATTTTTTTGATGATTTTATTTTCTTGATGTATTTGTTTAGTGCTTTATCTATTTCAATTTTCCTTCTTTTAGTGCATACACACTGATGAATCCTCCTCATGAATTAATTGATCCCTATTCATTACAGAATGTGTACCCATTCTCTTGTTCCATTTTTTAGCTGGAAGTCTATTTTATCTGATATATTCTTGCCTTTTTTTAGGTTATTAATTGCCTGTAGAATTGTTTTCCAACCATTTACTTTGAGTATATATTTATCTTTGGAATTCAGATGGGTCTCCTAGATTCTGATTCCACCAGTAACTGTCCCTATTGATTGATGATTTCAGTCTATAGCATGATTTTTGATGTATAAGGGTTTGCTACTGTCATTTTACCTTCCGTTTTTTGGTTTTATTTCCTAGTTAATTTTTTTGATGGATTTTCTTCTATTTAGTTTAGGTTGGAGAACGCCTTTCAAATTCTTGTAGGTAAGTTCTGTGTTGGAAAACTCTTTCATCTTCTGCTTGTCTGCAAAGGCATTTCTCTTTCACATTGAAAGTACCTCTTTCTTTAGTATAGTTTACTTGAATGACAGTTTTTATTTTTATTATGAATATGTCATTCTATTCTCTCCTTTCCCATAGAGCTTATGCTATAAATTTGATGAACCTATTTTCCTCCCATCCATCTTCAACATTCTTTGTCTTAAACTCTAGTAGTAGCTGGGGTACAGGCCAGAGTTGCTGGAGGTGAGAGGATTCACTAGAGACAGAGTGGGAAGCAGAACAGGCATATATATTGAAACACATTGCTGAGGGGAATAGCGGGCAAGGCAGGAGAGGTCTGCTGCGCCATGTGGGTCCCCTCCCTGGCCGGGGATTGAACTAGCACTGCTGTGCGGAGGAAGCTTTACAGAGCAGTGCTCAACCCGCTGCGCCACCAGGGAGGTCCAAACTAAATATTTTTTCAGTTTCATGAACTTGTCTTTTTCTTTCGGAGGTGTGGGATGTTTTTCTCTACTATTTCTTATAGTAAGCTGTTTCCCTCCCTTCTTATTGTCTTCTCCATCTGGAATACCCATTGTTAAGTTGCCTTATTTAATTGAGTTGGCTAGTTCTTGTTATGATCATTTTCTCTTTCTTTTTAGCATCTTGTTGTTCTCTCATCTTCTACTTGGGTCCTTTGTATATTATTACTTTCTTGAGATCACTATTTCAGTCCTCCATCATTTGGTTTATTGTGCTTCAATTGCTTTCCCTGGAATTTTTTTTTAATGTCATTTATGGAGTGCTTTACTTCCTGAAACTCTTATTTAAAATTTCACTTTCTATTTATTAATTTTATTTCTGGGCTCATTCATTTTTCTGAAATTTGTTGTAACTCTGACTTTGCATTTCTCTTATATGACTTTGATTGCCTTTCTGTTTTTTTCTCTCTGATTTTTATTATGTAATAATTTTGACTTTTCTATTCAAAGTGTGATCTGATATTAAATGTCTTTATGATTGGATTCTGGAGAGTTGTTATCTTCATGTGATACTATATTTCCTTCAGACCTCAAGGTATCACTATTATATTTTTCTGCCCATTTTGCTGATGTAAATTTCCTTATAAAACCATCTATAGCAGAAACTTAGATTGTTGAACTACTTTTATTTTCCCCACAGGTTGTCCTATTGTTTTATTTTACTTTGTTTGATCTTCACTGGTATTTGTGGGCACTGAGACCTGAGACCTGTTTTTACATTTGCTGAGTTAGCAGGGTTGGAGAGTGGTCTGGAGGATTCTAGTGGAAGAGGGATGGCTTGCATTTGTTCAATGCTGATATCCTTCCTCTCTGGGGTTCCAGAACTGAGACTCTGTAGTCTGTGCTGTCAGTATGTTTCATGAGGTCAGTACCAGTTTTGAATTTTGGAGGAGAGGAAGAGCAGCCAAGACAGTCTCTCTTTTTACTAGGGACCTGATCTGTAGGGAATGCTTCAACTCCTCTGCACATGTTTGCAGCCAGTGAAAGGTATGTGCTTCCACGTGTTTCACTCTCCCTTCCCCAGGACTTCCTGGCTGAGCTGGCAGTCTCTCTATCAGTTTTCTTCCCGGACCACAGTTTTATTAAATGAAGCATGACGTTCCTCTGATGTCCAAAGAAGGGTGTCAGTATCACTCAATGTCACAGGATTCTCTAAGTCTAGTGTATTTCTGATAAACTGTTAGGTGCTCCTCTTAGGAGCAAAACAAGAAACTTCCCCTGTCACCATCTTGGTGTCAGATTGATGGATCATATTTAAATATCACTGAGGTAACAGTTACATATGTACATTTTAGAACTCCAAATTAGAGTTACTGAATTAAAATTTTTTTTGTGTGTAGTTTAGAAATCTGCTTCTTTAACAGGTAAAGGAACCTGGTAAAGAATTGCTATGCTTTCTCTATACACATTAATAATCTTCAATTATCTTACAATAATCTTGTTTTTATTGCTGATGCATTTTATTGTCAGTTCATTTTGGAGAGGCTGATGCCAGTGGCCATGTTGCATTAACAAGATACATGCTGAAGTCTTAAAAAGTTTGTGGTGAGCTGACAGAGGAATATGTGGGGTAACCACATAGTTTATATGTGTCAGAGTTGTTTTGTGTCCAACAGGTCCTTTTGATGAAATTTTACAGCAGATTACTCCACTGTCTAGTCCATATTCCTTTAGTTCTGTGGACACATTAAGGACTTATGTTCAAATTTAATCACTGTTGAGAAATACGATGTATCATTTAGGGTTAAATCAAGAGACAAAAACCATTCAGTAATTTGAGTAAAGTTTAGCATAAAGAGGTTTGCAATAAGATTATACCTACTAAAGAAGTAAACACAAAAATAATACAGGGATAGAATATAGTCATCCCTTGGTATCCTTGGATATTGGTTCCAGGACTCTGAAACCAAAATGCAAGGATGCTCATGTTCCTTACATAAAATGCTTGTAGAATTTCATATGATATATGCACATCTTCTTGTATATTTGAAATCATGTGTTGATTATTTATCGTACCTAATACAGTGTAAATGCTACATAAATAATTATGCTGTATTGTTTAAGGAATAATAAGAACAAATAGTGTACATGTTAAGTACTGTTGTAACCACTACAGACATAACTACATAGTACATATTTTTGGTCATTTGTTCATTGAACTCTTGGATGCAGAAGCCACAGGTAAAGAGCACTGACTATGAGAAGCAGCTTGTAACTTAAGGGTGAAAACAAGCACTCCAGTAAGGAAAAAAAAAAAAGAATACCCTTGTCTTCCCCTTCCCCTAACATGGGACTAATATCCAGACTGTGTAAAGAAGGAGCAGTTGATCTTTCTGGATTGCAGAGTTTGTTGGGGTGCCATTTCAATAGAATTGGAAATTATTAGAAGCTGTCCATGAGAGACCATGCTAGGGGGCCATCCTTTATGGTGCTGAGAAAAGCCATATTCCAGGGAGTTACTGTACATGCTGCCGGAAAACTTTGCATGATAGTGTTAAGTTGGAAAGTTTTGCAAAGGGAGCATCTGCATAGATGGATTTTGCTAGGAATTTCCAGGAGAAACTACTTATGAGGATATGCATGATCAGAACTTTTGCCACAAAGCTACCCAAGGGGGTGGATCTGGTCAAACCTGCTAGAGATAAATACAATTAGATATACTGTGAATAGCCCTACATATAAACAGAAAGAGAAATTACAGAACTAGGAGGACAAGATACTATAGGGTGGGCCTCCCTGGTGGTGCAGTGGGTTAAGCAACACACTATGAAGCAAACCACAGCCACTGCAGCATGAGTTCGATCCCTGCCGCCAGCCAGGGAAGGGACCCACATGGTGCAGCAGACCTCTCCTGCCCCGCCCACTGCTGCTCTCAGCAGTGTGTTTCAGTCAGTCTGCTTGTTCTACTCCCCACTCTGAATGGTGAGTCCTCTCACCTCCCTGGACTCTGGCCTGTACCCCAGCTCTTGTATGCATAAATAAATAAATCTTTTTTAAAAAAAGATACTGTAGGGTACCTTCTAGAGTCCAGAACACTACTGACAAAGGTTAATGTCATTAATAGGGAAATGTTCTACTAATATATACAGTACAAAGAACAGTACATTTATAAATGATAGTCAACAAATTGATGACCATCTTGTTATACCACTTTAGACTCTTTATGATTGGTGACATATTTGGAATCTTGACTTTGTCCATAGAATTTCCATACATCTCCTGCTTCCCTTCTGGTTGTCCAATATGACTTCCAGTACTCTACTTAGTATTTGCTGTCTGTTACCATTTCCTATTTATTTATTTTTGGCTAGTCTTAAGACTGTGCTGTGATTAATTTTTTCCCCTCTCAGTTTTTCTTTTTACCAGAAGGATTAGAGGTATCTACATCGGTGTGACTTTGTGTTTTCCTGTCAAAACTTCCTGATTGCTATAATTTTGCTTGTTTTCCTCTACACATTGACTCTAAGTTTCTTTCATTGTGGTTTTTTGGCAATCATAATGGCTAAATTTTTTAAAAGCGGACTTATTACCTATCAATTGTGATCTGTAATTTTACTCTATGGATCTAGCTGATTCTCCTGACTACTCATTATTCTGTAGTTTTCTTTATTCCAGGTAGTTTGAGATACCCAACTGGGCCTCGTCTTCCCCATGCATTTGAGGAATGACAGCCCTATAGACTCATATATTAACTTCTTTGAGAGAAATTATGATCTTTTCATAATTTATCATAGTAAGAGTATTCTTAGGATTTTGGTGTGGGGGCAATTATTTTGGGGTTCTCTTTTAAATATTTTAAATTGCTCTTAACTGGTCCTGCAATTGTTTTTGAATTTGCATAAAATTATTTTAAATAATAATCAACTGACTAATTTCAGTTTTGATGATTAAAAGTCATTACTTTATAATTTCTGTCATTAGATAATTGTGCATGAAAGTACATTTGTACATACTAGTATTTGATTATAGTATAGATAAGTAACTTTTTGATCTTATCATTTCAGATAAATAAAGATGAAAGTATTTTAGAAGCAGAATTACCAGTACCTAATAATGCTATCATTCTTAGTATTTCACAAATAATAAAGCAAGTGCAAAAACTTAAAGAGCTGAAAAATCGCCTTACACAAAAGTCTAGGATCTCCTTGGAAGCCATGCTGTCTAAATCCAAGTAAGTAAAATATTAGTTAATAGAATTAAAAACCATAGGAGTGGGCATATCATTAGTAATAAATGTTAGATAACAATTCATTTATTACATAGTATATAATTTCAAAATCAAATCAGAAAGTTTGGTCAGTTTTCTCTGATTTGAAATCTTAAGAGTTTGAAATGATACTGTCCAATACAGAGGTCACTAGTCACATGTGGAAACTGAAATTGAAATTTTAATCATTTTAATTAAAAAACTAGTTCATAGTCACCGTAGTATCATTTCAAATGCTAAGTAGGCACATGTGGCTATTAGAAAGTTCTGTTGGGTATTGTTGGTTTAAAAATATCTGCTTTATAAATTTTCCTCACAGTTCAAATTTGTACTTGATCTAAACAATAGAAAAGTTCTAGTTCAAATGTTTAACATGAATCATAATAAGAGTCATGGTCCATCAATTAATTCCCAGACTTCACTCAGGGTATGGACCCAGGACCCTTTAAATTAAGGGTAGGCTGTGGTCCCTTGCAGAAGGAACTTAATACACTATTAAAAAGTTAGTTCATCGGCCTCCCCTGGTGGCGCAGTGGGTTAAGCAACGCACTACAAAGCAAATCGCAGCCACTGCAGCACGAGTTCGATCCCTGCTGCCGGCCAGGGAGGGGACCCATATGGCCCAGCAGACCGCTCCTGCTGTGCCCGCTGCTCCCCTCAGCAGTGTACTTCTGTTGATCTGCCTGTTCTGCTCCCCGCTCTCTGTGGTGAATCCTCTCACCCCCCCACACCTCTGGCCTGTACCCCAGTGCTTATATGCATAAATAAATAAATCTTTAAAAAAAAAAAAAGTTAGTTCATCAATCTTACTCTTAATCTTCTCCAAAGGAACCTACTACATTTTACCAAGGTGACTGAGAATTGAAAAAAGAAAATAATCAGACTTTTAAGGAATTACTGTTTATGTTGAATAGTAATGATGAATGTGAGCATTTTTTCTTATACCTAATGTGAGAGGAAATTTTTTCACTTTTTCACCATTGAGAATGATGTTAGCTATGCATTTGTGATACATCACCTTTAGTGATGTGTGTTTTTTCCATCCCTATTTTTCAGTGCTCAGCTATGTACTTCCTTTAAAAGAGTAAATATACATAATTTTATGAATACCTGAATTAAATCAAATTCAACTCCTTTGTTCCCTTACTATATGTTATTTTCAGTCATATTTGGTATAATAACTTGGTAAAGTAAAATTTTACATTTATAGATAACTATATCTTGCATTAGACATTGACAAAACCTTTTTATTTACATGTTATATAGAATACCCACAATTGGGAAAGGATGATATTCATTATTCAGTTATTTTATTGATATCTCCATCTGTCAATGACTAGATTTAACATAGTAAAGGGAATGGTACTTCAGTTGGATCCACTGAGGGCTGCATAAGTAGATCCTTGTGTCTGTGATTCAGATACATTCACTTGAATTATCTTTGTGACGCATGAAGTTATTTTCAAACCATATAGTAATGTCTGATGTATGCTGGGTATTTTCCTAGTACTTTCGTAGACATCATATTATTCCTACAACTGCATTATGATATAGATACTATAATGTCCCAGTTTAATCAATCAAGAAAATGAAGCTCAGAGAGGTTAAGTAACTCATCTAAGGACACATAATTAATAAATAGGTAAAACAGGTTTTGAGCCATATAGTCTGATTCTAAAACTTGTATGCATAGTACTTACATCATAAATAATACACTGACAACAGAATTATGCTCCTATCCAATTTATTTTTCAATTTGGTTAGTAATGTTTTTGGTATACATAATTATATTCATGAAATACATAGAATTGCATAGTTTGACTTTTACTCATGTACTAATTAATACACTGGAAATAAAGTATATGTGTCTGTAAATAAAGTTAAAGACTATGTTAAATTTTATTCTACAAAGTGCATAATTTATTTAGTTACATATTCTATTATTTAATTTTAATATAAACTCTTGTCATTTTATAATGAATATGATTTATTTATTATATTTTAATAGGGATATTGAAAATACACCAGAAGAAATAAAAGGTTATGAAATTTTACAGCAGAAAATGCAAGGTGATACTATTTTATAAATACTTAGGGTTGTAAGTTTTCCTAAATACATTTTTAGTTTCAGAGTACAGTTTAAAAATGTATAGCCATAAAATAATACACACAAATTTAATAAAAGATATTCTATAGCGAGTTTTGTATTTTCAATGAAAGTTCTTATTATGATTCAGATTCTGGAATTGTACAACATGAATAAAACTAGCTGTTGCTCCCATAAATCTACAACTTAGTAAAGACACAGATACAATATGTATCATTTTTATATAATGTAACGAGCCCATAGAAACAATTTGTTTATCCAATTTGAATATAAGTTTTATGCAACCTTAAAGAATGAATAGGATTTAGTAAAGTGAAGAAGGGAGATAATCTGTTATCCTAAGAAGAGGTTATGCATGAACAAACACCATTAAGTAATTACTAGTGGATTAGATTAGAGTATGGAACAATATATAGGGACCTGGTAGAAAAGAGTCTACTTATAGGTATTGGATAGTTTGATAGTGAATTTTTTTCATATATTAGGGAACTATTGAATATTTTTGGTAGGGAAATGATATTGTTAGAATAAGTTTGAGAGAGATTATACTGTCCACATTGTACAAACTAGATGTGGGGGATGGGCATGGTAAAGGGAAAGTCATTTTTTTTAGGTATGTTCTAATTGCCTATAGTGAGAAAGGAGAATAGGGCAGATATGAGAACACTCGGTAAAATTGGCAAAGTTGGTGACTGGATATGAAAGGGAGATTGATGGTAACATTAACTAAGAGAATATAAGAGGAAAACAAGTTCACATTATTCATTTGTAATACACATTCTTCCAAATATTGCCATTTATTGTCTGATTGGGAGGATCTGAAGTATAGCTATTGTTTTTTTGTAGAGTTTTATTTCTCTTGAATGTTATTAAAATGTCAAATTTAAACTTAATGCGTACACATAATTGACAAATTTACCATTAATTATTCCAGAATTTATAAAGACACACTTAGATGAAGCAAATATGGATGTTTGTGAAATTGAGTCACGTAAGTTTCCATTTACTTACTAGAAAATATGTTCATAACTTCTTTTGATAGCATTAATTTGTATAATTTTTGGCAGTTCAAAGTAATAATCATTAAAGTAAAACATAGCTCCTCTGGGGTTCAGAGTCATACAGTTGAGCTGACTAGCAAGCAGTATTGAAATTCCAAGTTAAGACTATAATTTGCCAGAAATAGACTGACTTTTGAGAATTGCTATGCTAGCATTTAGGATGCAGGATTTTCAGTTGTGATTAGGACATGTTTCTGTCTGTTGCAGAGGTGGTAGAATTTTGAGGAAGTGATAAATTTTAGATTTTGTTACTATGCATTATAGATCATCTACCTCATATACACTAATTCTTTGACTGCAGCCTAGTGCCTATTAGTTCATGAATGTAAAGAACTGCTAGTTGATAGAACTATTATGTCACCTTACTTGTCAACAGAGAGGAGATATTACCTCTTCTTGTAAAAATAATGAAGAGAATTATGAAATAATCAATGTAAAGTGTGTTGTTTAGAAGTGGAAAATAAGATTTGGCTAGAAAAAAATGATGGGAATCCTGCTGTCTTTGAACTTCTGTTTTAAAGCCTAACGTTGCCATATTTAAACCAAGGATAACTCTACATTCTACAGTACCTCTAAGTTCTCTAGAAATGTCTGATCAAAGAGAGCAATGACTGACTAGGTGGGGTAAAATGGTATCTAGGGTTTTGGAGTGGAAAGCAGAGCAAAAGTATCTCTCTACATTAAGGGACTCCCTCTACACTTTTATGTTCTTCCTCTCAATATGTAGTTTTCTCTGCAAATTTTAGATGCTTCGGTTTTACAATCTCAAAAGTTTATTTTTGAATTCACAGAGACCAGTAGTAGACTCTATTTGGTCCCCTCTTTTTATGCTGTTGACTGACAATTCCAGGCAAAAGTGGCTTCAGCAATTGTTCATCTCCTTTTATTCCCTTCTGTGATGGATTACTCACACTTTTTGCTTTCCAATGTTAAAATGTTGCTTTCATATTTATGTCCAGTTTTCAACTGGTTTGAGATGAAAGGGTAATTCTAGTCTTTTATGCTTCTTCATGAACCAAAACAGAATATGCTATACTTACTTGCAGTTCAATGGAACATTTCTTCCAACTACATAAACAAGTTCCAAAAGAATAAAATACAATAGTAGTTATGGCAGGTTTTGCCTTTCTTAAGTTTGAGTCTCTGTTGTTAGGCATGTACCCATTAAGGATTCTTACGTGTGGTAGAACTGACTTTCATGGTAATATAAAGGAGCCTCTTTATTCTTAATAAATTAATATAGTTGTCCCTACTTTCTTTGGTTAAAGTTAGCATAACATATCTTTCTCTAACCATTTGCTTTTAATCAATATGTATTTTTCTATTTAAAGTTTTCTTGTTTCTAAAAAACTTATTTTAACATTTCTTACAATTCAACTTCATTGTCAACAAATTCTCTCAATATTTGTTTTTCTGAGAAAGTCTATTTCTCCTTCACTTATGAGGGATAACTCATATGGTACAAAATTCTAGGATGGTAGTTTTGCTTTCAATTCTTTGGCTACTTTACTCCTCTTATTCCTTGCTTACATGGTTTCCCAGAAGTTAGATATAATTTCCATCTTAGTCATTAATATGTGATTTGTTTTTATTGAAGTAGCATTGCATTGTAACATATGTTTCAGGGTTCCATCATTGCCTCCAGAAATCTGTCAATTACACTTCAGTTTTTTAATACATAGGTTCTTACATAGGTTGTTAGGACTGAGATGATATCAAAGCTTTTTATATGTCCAGCCAGAAAATGAAGTTTATTTATTTCTTTTGGCAATCTGTTGATAGATTCATTTTATATGTGATACATAAGGAGGTCACACGTCTAGACTGCAATCCAGTTTTCTCATTTATTGTTTGCACATTTGAGATTAAGTTATATAATTAGTCTGAGCTTCTATTATTTTGTTCTTCTTTTTGACCTTATTTTGAAGACTTAAGAGATGGAAAATAGCATATTGACTTTACATATAATAGGTATTTATAACATGGCAACATTTCTTTTTGAAAGCATTTTGTTCCTTGAGTTTTCATTGATTCTATTATTTTTTATTGCGATAATATTGCTTTACAACACTATGTATTTTAGGAGTATAGGTTCACACCTCTTTAAATGGAAGATACTACACCTCACCTACCACCAAAGTTCTAATAACCTTCCATCACAATCTACTGGTTCCAGCTACCCTTTGCTCACACTTCCCATCCACTCTGCCTCTGATAACTCAGTTCTGTTTTAGAATCCCAGGGTTCATTTTTGTTTTATTTTGTCTACTTATCTGCTTTGTTTCTCAACATATGAGTGAAATCATCTGATAGTTGTCTTTCTCCTCACTTGTTTCACTTAGCAAAATCTCCTCCATCCCTTTTGTGATGAATGGCAGTCTTCTTAAACAGATGACCTGTGGCACGTGAAAAAATTCTCATCATCACACATTTTTGGGGATGTTCAAATAAAAACAAAACCAAATATCACCTCACACCTCTGAAAATGACATGCATGAAAAGGACTAGAAACAGCAGATGTTTTAAGGGGTATAGAGAAAAAGGTATCTTCATATGCTGTTGGTGGGAATGTAGGTGCAGCCACTTTGCTGCCACCTCTCTATGCTTATCTAGTTCTCGTACATTTAGTAGTAAATTATATCAGTATAGACATATTACTTCAGCCAGTTGTAAAACACCTTTAAGTGGCTTCTCTTTTTATTATAGAAACTGATTATTCACTGACTAATCAATTTAATACCATGGTGAAAATATTTGAAAACCGGTCAGATGTGTTGGAGAAGTAAGTTTTTTTTGATCTTAGAGAAAAATGCTAAGTTTTTCACAGTTGAGTACAATGTTAGATTTTGGTTTGTTATATATATCCTTTACTATGTTTATTCTTATACTTAATTTTGTTGAAGGCTTTTTTTTAATCATAAAAGGATGTTGGAACTTGTCCAGTGCTTTTCTGCATCTATTGAGGTCATTGGATTTTTGTCTTCCCTTTTATTGATGTGGGAATCAACACCAATCATAAGAGAAACAAAAGCAAAAATAAACAAATGGGACCACACAAAACTGAAAAGCTAATGTACAGAAAAAGAAACATATCATAAAACAAAAACATATCCTTCTGAATGGGAGAATACATATCCCATGTCTGACAAGAGGCTACTATCCCAAATTAAATAAAAAAATTCATAAAACTACAACAACAAAAACAACTGAAATAAAAATGACTAGAGGAGAGCCTCCCTTGTGGCGCAGGGGGTTATGTTGAGGCACTATGAAGCTATCTGCAGCAACTGTAGCATGAATCGATCCCTGGCCAGGGAGGTGACCCACATGGTGCAGCAGACCTCTCCTGTCTCCCCTGATGCTCCCCTCAGCAGTGTATTTCAGTCAATCTGCCTGTTCTGTTTCCCACTTTGTCTCTAGTGAAACCACTCAAACTCTGCACCTCTGGTCTATACCCAAGTTCTTGTATGCATAAATAAATAAATCTTAAAAAAAAATATGACCAGAGGATCTGAAAAGACAGTTTCCAAAGAAGACATACAGACATCCAATAGGCACCTGAAAACATGTTTATTATATCTCTTATTATTTTGCAAATGTAAATCAAAACAGCAATAAGAAATCACCTTACATTGGTGGGAACAGCTATTATCAAAAAGAAACAGCAAGTGCTAGAAAGGATGTGAAGTAAAGGAATCCTTACTCACTGTTGCTGAGAGTATATTGGTACAGCCACAATGAAACCAGTATGGAGATAAAAGAAATTTCATATGATCCAGTTATCTCACTTCTGGGAATCTTCCTGAAAAAATACAGGAAAATAAACTCGCTAATTTGAAGAGCTATGTGCACCCCCCTTTATTTATTTATTTTTTTGCAGAATTATTTACTATAGTCAAAAGCTGGAGATAATCTAAATGCCTAATGACAGAATTGGGTTAAGAGTCTGATAAATTGGATATCAAAATTGTAATTTTGCTAACCTGGACCCTCACCCATTCTTGGGGAGCCTGCCGGAGGTTGTGCCCTTTGGCCCACACACCCAGTCAGACTTTGCATGATAGCATATGCCAAGAGCTGCTCCAGTTCAGGCCCCAGCTACTGTACCCACCACCTGGTACACACCCTGAATAGTGGGAGAGGAAGACACACTCCCTAAGGAGCCCCTTGAAGAGTTGTTCTTGGAAATTATGGGGTTAATAAGAATTTCAATATGAGATTGGGTTGTGAGATGTTTTTTGAAGACAAATACTTCTCAGAGTGCTGAGAGCAGGTGTCCAATCTTGGGAATGAAGTTGGTAACATTGGTAGGAAAATTGCGTATCACTAGAGTGAAAATTGCGTACGATCTTGGCAAGAATATAAACCTATTAGAAAATGAATCATGATTTTTTTTCTAAGGAGATTAGATATACAAAGTAAGGATAGCATAGCTGTTTTGCCTTTAAAACTGTCTTTAGCCTGTGTACATATATTATAGGTGGTTATGTTACATCAATGTAGATGTGGAATCATTATAATTAACATTAAAAATTCAGTCCTGAATGAATTCATTTTGGCCAAAAAAATGGATTATTGTTTCACACCATTCAAAATATGATTTAATTTGACTGCAAACTTAAATGTAAGAAAACAAAATCATAAGTATAGAAATTAAAATTAAATCAAAATTATCAAACATCAAAATTAAAAACATCTTAAAAATTAATCAGTTAAAAGGAAAGCTATGGATTGTGAAAAATAATTATGTATTTATAATGGAAGCAGTGATAATAAGAATAGCTCCATAAAAGTCAGAAACCCTTAAAAAAAGGCAGCTATTTATATATATGTATATATATAGGAAGAGTAAAAAATGATCAATAAACATATTATTGACTTGAATCACTTCTCAACTCATTCTGTGAGACTAGTTTTAGTCTTATACCAAAATCAGATGAAAATATTACAAGAAAGTCATAGGCTAATATCCTATGAATATAAATGCAAAAATTCACTAACAAAAGAAAAAAAATAGATAAATTGAGGGCCTCCCTGGTGGCGCAGTGGGTTAAGCAACGCACTATGAAGCAAACCGCAGCCACTGCAGCATGAGTTCGATCCCTGCCTCCGGCCAGGGAGGGGACCCACATGGCAAGGCAGACCTCTCCTGCTGTGCCCGCTGCTCCCCTCAGCAGTGTACTTCTGTTGATCTGCCTGTTCTGCTCCCCGCTCTCTGTGGTGAATCCTCTCACCACCCCCACACCTCTGGCCTGTACCTCAGTGCTTGTATGCATAAATAAATAAATCTTTAAAAAAAATAGATAAATTGAACTTCATAAAAATTAAACTTTTGTGCTGCAAATGATACCATCAAGAATATGAAGACAACCCATACAGTGTGAAAATGATTTACAAATAAAATCTGATAAGGGACTTGTATCGCAAATATATAAATAACTATAAAAAGACAAATAATTCAATTTAGAAATAGGAAAACAATCAGGATAGACATTTTTCCAACAAGATATATAAACGGTCAATAAGCTCATGAAAAGATGTTGCATCATTAGTCATTAGGGAATTTAAAATCAAAACCACAGGGTTGTACTACTTCACCCACACTAGGATGATTATAATAAAAAAGATAGACAATCACAACTGTTGGCAAGTATGTAGAGAATTTGGGAAGCTCATATAATGCTGGTAGAAATTTAAGTAATGACATTCTACTGTGGAAAACAGTTAAATGTTAAATACAGTGTTAACGCATAACCAGAAATTCCTTTCCTAGGCTTATTCCTGAGAGAAATGAAAACATATGTCTACACAAAAGATTGTATATGAATTTTTAAGAGTATTATTCATATTAGCCAAAAGTAGAAATAATAGAAATGTCCATAAACTGATGAGTGGATAAAATAAAATGTGTATATGTATACAATGGATTATAATTTGGCAAAAAGTAACAAAATACTAATGTACTATAACATGCCTTAAACATGATAAGTGTAAGAAACCAGTATCAAAAGACCATATATTGAAAAATTCCATTTATATGAAATATACAGAATAGGCAAATCTATGGAGGAAAAAAAATATGTAGATGGCAGGGTTAGGGAATTGCTGGGAGGATCATGGATAATGGCTCCAAATGTTCCAAAATATTCTAAAATTAGATAATGGTAATAGTTGTTCAACTTGGTGAAAATATTAGAAGTCATTAAGTTCTACACTTCAGATGAGTACATTTTATATTGGTAATTATATCTTAATGCTTTAAAAGATTCTGATTATAATAAATAAAAAGCTATTTTTGAAAAAAAAAATCTATGGCTTATACTATGGAACAGTTGTCAGGAAACTGCAGTCCCTGAGTCAAATCTATGCTGCAATTTGTTTTTGTAAATGATGTTTTATTCGAATATAGCCACATATATTCATTTAATTATCATCTATAGCTGCTTTAGTGGAGTTGGGGAATAGTGACAGAGATAGTTTGGTTTGTAAAGTCTAAGATAGTTACTGATTCCTTACAGAGAGTTTGCTAAATCATGCCGTATATGGTACAAGTGATATTTATAAGGAGTGAGACAGATCTGTTTACCAATATAAGCGGATCTCAAAAACAGTGTTTAATGAAAAAAATAAGTTGAGTACAATATGTACAATGAAGTCATTCACATGAAAAAGAAAGTAAAATATATATCCAACCCACTAACAAAAATTACAGAATTGAATAGATACTTGCATTATTATAATAAATTCAGGGAACAAGATATACTGCAGTCTTAATATCTTTAGGGAGAACAATGGATATTTGAAATAGCTATCAAAACATACCTCACTTTATTTGTATTAATTTTTTACAAAGAAATGTATAAATGTAGTATAAACATTAACATAAATATAAAAATATGATACATTATAGATATTTTTGTTTTTTATTTTTAGAACTGTAAATGAACAAGATTTGTTAGAAACTGTAAGTAAAAGCACTCTCAGTTTAAAACTGTACTCTGACATTGTTGTTAATAGATCTAGAAATTGTCAAGATGTAGCATCTAAAATAAAGATCCAATGCTTAATACAGTTTATTTAAGAGATTTCTGCGATGTAGGAGCTGGAAAACTTTGTCTATTCTTTTGATTTTATTAGACCTTATTATCTTTCAGAATCACTTCACTCCTGAAATATCGAGCTAAAATATTCCACAGCTTTCCAAACTACCATGCACTGCCATTTCTGAATCTTTTGCCTTGTACAGTCCTAATTTTAGCCTCACTATACAGATAAATACCAATGGTTCAAATTATCATGAGTTAATGAAGACTTTCTTATTTTAGTAAACAAGTACTAAATAACTAATTTATGTTGAAATGATTGCTTGGCATTATTACAAAATTATATTTATTTTTTAGAAATACAAACAGATGGAAAATGATTTCCAAGTGTTATCAGAAGAGAAGTTGTCACTGGAAAATGAAATACAAAAGCTGAAGAATTCAGAGGTTAGTTAAATTTTAGTGTCTGAAAATCACATATGGCACATAAAAATCCTATTAGTTTTTGAAAAGAATTAAAGATAAAAAGTTTATAGTACCTTTTCAATATTAATCATCGGCAGTAGATGCACTTTAAAAATTAATGATGCTATCTTCTAAGTTACCAAAAAGGTATAGAAACCTAAGGAATGAGAAGAACGACAGATATAAAGTTGAAATATTCTGGAACACAAATATTTAATTTTAATAAATGATTAGTAAGTTAGGGTTTTCAGATATATTTCAAATGCATAACTTGTTATGTCTTGCAAGTACATAGTATATGTCCCAGTTCACTATATTAAGCAGAGTGAATAGAAAAATGAAGGGTAAAATTTGTTTCCTTTTTTCATTCTCATTTGCCATTTTTATGTAGTTTGTGAATTTCAAACTATACACAACAGTCAAATGGACTGTTTTATTTTTATTAGCACATCATATAAAAAATTAGATGTGCGTTTCTATATAAGATCAACATAAGGTGAAATAATATACTCTGGAATCTACTTTAGTTGTTACCTGCTGTTTCTCCCTTACTAGAGCAGGAAGCAGAAGTATGGAGATTTGCTACTTAAGTCACAGAAAGAATGATCCTACACAGGTGTCTATATGAGAGAACTATCATATAATGGTCAATTAGGAATAGTTCTATTTAGGTGTAGTTATAAGTAGGAACAGAAAATAAAAATAAACAAAAACAAATCAAAGTTGTAAACTATAATATTAACTAATTGAGTGTTCTTGCTGAGTATAAGCATTTTGCAGCACTTTAATCATGCACTGTTAGATCTATATCCAAAACCCTTGGAACTTTTTAAATGACTTGAAGATGTTCGAGCAATTTCTGATCTTGTTTTCTTGCATTGTTATCTTTAGGTTTGGTGTATTTATGCCACAATTACTCTGCTCTAGATAGCAATGATTTTTACATGGGATTCTTCAATGTAAAATGGAAATCTTAGTAATGTATATTTTTCATATAGTTTTGTTACTTTATTGTCACCCTAATTATTTCTAACTTGTTTAAAATTACACAGAAAACAAAGCCTACACTTACACAAACAAAGAAAACAGCAAAAACAGAGAAGAAAAAAGACAAAGGAAAACATGAGAATTCAGAAGAGTAAGACATGAAGATACATGTTAATTTATATTTTCATTTTGTAAGGACAATTTGATGTCATGGGAACATAACATTTTAATAGTTTTCTAAAAACATAAGAGCAAATGTATAGTTTTATAAGCAGACTCAGGATATGATTGGGGGAGAAATGGAGAAAGGGAAGAAGACTAAGGAACTAGTTCCTGTTAGATTAATGGGTTAGATTAAAAGAATGAACTGTAAGATATTCAGGAATAGGGAAAGAGAATGGAATCTGTTAATAATTTTAGGGACAATTGATTTATGTTATTATCTTGATGTTCTGGGTAACCATTTGTAATTTGTATGTTAACTCCCTGGTCTGTACTATGCATTTTTACTACACTTCTTGATTGTAAGTACTTTTAAAAAAGAAGTAGCTATTTTTTATATGTGGATTATTTTAAAGTGACTATTAAGTAAATGAATATTTTCTTTAATAATAGAATAATTATTGCACTTTTATTTTTTATATTTTTGTGATTGTAGTATTTTCTTTCTTTTTTTAAAATTATTGCACTTAAATTTTAATTTGCTTGTTCAACCTCTAATATAGATACATAATTTGAAAGCTATGAATTCTACCTTTATAGCTTTTTCTAAATTCTAAAAATAAATTCATCAAACAATTGACTTAGATATTTAAATTAGAGAATAAAAGATGAATAGAGAAGGAGAAATAACCAGTGTACTTTGAAAAGTCTTGCTCCATCTCATGTTTTCATATTTAAATTATACCATTAAGATTTAGTTACCTTGATAAATGTCATTCAATTATTTATCATTTAGCCTATATTGATTTTATGGTTTTAAAAATATGAAGTTTTTTATTTTTTATAATAGTTAAGTACTTCTCAAAAAGCAAAGTGATTAAACAATTGAGAATATGATATATTTTAAGCCATTTTTAATTCCAGGAAGAAGTTTCTAGTCAAAGAGTCACAATCAAGAGATTTACAGGAAATGCAGGTAACACATGATCTCTCTATGCATCCACATTTGATCAATAAGCATCCTGATAATTATATGTATAGACAACATTGGTATGCATGTGACTATAGTTATATAGTGGGGGGGGGGGCAAGGAGTGTACTAAAGTTCTTCCTAAGATGTTTCTTTCTTGAATACCTAAATCCCTATGTCTACTTCAATGCTATTTATAATTGATAAGACCTAGAAATAACCCAAATGCCCAAAAATAGATGACTGGATCAAGAAGATGTGGTATATATACACAATGGAACACTATTCAGCAATCAAAAAAGATAAACTAGAGTCATTTGTAGAAACATGGATGGAGCTAGAAGGGATTATGCTCAGTGCAGTAAGTCAGAAGGCAAAAGAAAAATATTAATATGGTTTTACTTTTAAGAGGAATGTAAAGGAACAAAAAAAGGGATCAAGGAAGAGAATAATAACAATTAAAAAATCACAACACAACAAAAACAAAAAGATAAAGACAAATCAGAGGCACTTTGTGGGGGGTGGGAGGAAGAGAGAATGGGATGAAAGCAGAAAGAGCATAAGGGACTGAGGTGATGGTGCACTGGTGAAATGGTGGAGAGAATTCCATGGGGACTACAGTTGATGTAAAATATATATAAATAAAGAAAGAAAAAGAAAAAGAAAAGATGTTTCTTTCTTGTTGGTTAGATATTCTCAGCAAGTTTCAGAAAATAAAATGGTTAAGTGCCAGCATATTAACTGTCAAGGTTATGAAAAGTCCATCATTTATTCAATTATAGGAAATAATCATCATAGATGAAAGAACATATTTGGAGTAAGAACAGGAACTTACTAGTTATATTACATTGGACAAGTTCTTTTCACCCATTTGAACATCATATTTTAAAAAGACATAAAAAGTGTAAGAAACAAATATGAAAAAAGTTTTCAGAATTGTAAATTATATAATATACTCCTTATGTAATATAACAAAAGGAATTCAAGCAAACATTATTTCACTTTTATTTTGCTACAAGTCAAAATGTAGCAAAATTTTCTTTTGTTAACCCCAGAATCACATCACCCATTTTGGGAGTGACTGTAATTCCACAAGTATGCATCTGAATGTTTCAAGAACCAGTTTCTGTAAACTTGGGAAGAAAATGAGAATATTACTTGAAATAATGAATACCAATCCAAAATGTTATGGTGTTAGTTTTCTGTTGCTACATAACACAGTACCACAGACTTTTCAGCTTAAAACAATTTATAACCTTGTAGATTATAAATTAACCCACAATAACTCCCTTAGATGTACCACAGGAAAGACATCTTATGACTTTTTTATATAATGAAGTCTCATAAGAGGTGTGGTATCTCATTGCTTTGCTATATTCTGTAGGCTAGAGGCAATTCATATGTCCCACAACATTCAAAAGGGGTGGATTATAGAGAGTTTAACTTCATGGATGAGGTCATGGAAGCCATCTTACATTTCTACTTACGACACTGGCTTATTTTAGATAAAGCAGCATCTTATATATATATATTTTTATCTTGTTTATTAAAAATAATTATAAATATTAGAAGTTGAGAGGCTTAAATAATAAAACTTCATTTCTCATAGTTTTTTGGGTGAAAAGTATACAGTCAAGACAGCAGCAGATTAGGGGTCTGATGAGGAATTGATTTTTGGTTCATAAATGGCCAACTTTTTGCTATGTCTCCACATGGGAGAAAGGGGAAACTAGTTTTCTGGAGTCTCTTCACAAGGACACTAATCACATTCATGAAGGTGCTACTTTTGATTTCAGATTGTTAGAACTAGAGTGCGTTTGCTCTAGGCAAGTATATGGGCGATCGACAACTGAATTATAGGATATAAAAAAGGATAAATATATTTTGTGATCTGAAATTTTAGGAAAAGCATTTTTCTTATTTGAATATAATAAATCATGTACAACATATTTTTTATGACAGAGGTAATTACCATTATTCCATTTTTAGAAGAGAAGACTCTGACATGTTAAATAACTCCACCAGGTTTATAGAATTGTCAGATTAAGCCTGGTTGGACTGAATAGCCCAAGGGCCCTCTCTATTTGTAGGAGGAGCTAAAATCATAGGTATAAATTGAAATGCTATCTTCCCATTTACTGATTCTTTGCATGAATTATCACCTTTCTAAATTTATAGAAACTTCATTTCTTTTATGCATTGTGTCAAGAATTCTGTCTTTTTGTGAAAACTGCTTATTATTTATTTTTAAATATGAAGTCACCTATTCAAATATAAATAATATTCTATGTATTAAAATTATAGAATTATTCTATGCATTAGAAAATAGAGTACATTTGCTGCATATAACAATGTAATAAGAGGAAAATAACTAGTAAGTATTGAGTTTTTTTTATTATTTAAGTCCATTAAAGTTTTTTTCATTTATTTTTCTTGCTATATGATATAAATATAGTTTTCAAACTGAAATATATTATGTTAGCACATATTGAAGAGGTTATGTCCTTAAATAATTCTAACATAATAAATAGGGAATGAGATTAGAAAAGAGATTTATATATGGAAATTATCTATGGAAAGACTAAGATTTGAGGGAATAAAGACTCATTAGAGAAATGTGGCCCTTCAGTGGGAGTTTTGAATTACAAAATAGACAGTATTAGGAGTCTGATAGGGACCAAATGTGGATGACACCAGTAGTTTGGATTTTGAGTGATGGGGATTTATTGAAGAATATAAGAATGATCCACCAGGCATTTTAAAAATATCATTCTTCCAGCTATATGAAAGATAAATTTTGGGGTAGAAATTAGATTTTACAACCAGGGATAAAATTAGAATTTTTGCAAGAATTTAACTCAATGATAATCAAAAGAGCAAATTATTACTTATATGAAATTAACATTGAATTATAAATAGGATCTCTTGTAATATAGATTTTGACACTGTTCTCTTCTAGTCTGTTGTTTACATATAGAAATGCAACATACTTTTGCATATTGATTCTGTAGGCTACCACTTTTACTATATCTATTTATTGTTTCTAATCCTTTGGTGTGGAATCCCTAGTATTTTTCTATGGATATTAACATGTTGTCTGCAAATAGTGACACTAACTTCTTTTCCAGATGTTTCTCACCTAATTGCTCTAGCTAGATCTCCAGTACTGTGTTGAATAGTAGTGATGAATGAGAACATCTTTTTCTTATACCTAATATGAGAGGACATGCTTTTACTTTTTCAGCATTGAGAATGATGTTATTTGAGGGTTTGTGATATATCACCTTTAGTGAGGTATGTTCTTTCTATCTCCATTTTTCAGTGTTTTATCATAAATGTCAAATGCTTTCTCTGACTCTTGGAGGCAGTGGTAACTAGTCTATAGCAGGCTAGGAGTGGAAAGTCCCCCAAGAGCCTAGGTGAGAGAGGGACACGTGTCTTTTGGGACTGCCAAACTAGCCACCAGCAGCCTAAGATGTATAATAACTCCTGCCCAGTTGTAAGTGCTCTTTATAATAGTTGGTGCTTGCTTGGCTTCAGTGGGCCAGGAACTCAGAAAAGCCCAGAGGTCCCAGAAAGGGGAGGGGTCCTTTTTTTTTTTTTTTTTTGAGATGTCTATCTAGCTCTAGCTAGAAAAACCTCGACCCAACATTTTAGGCAGTGAAAATCCTTAGATATTCAAAGTCTGACCACTGTCTCTAGATTGTAGGGGATTGTGGGTCCTTCCCACCTCTGTGAAGAACTTCAAGTGACGTGTGTCTCCCTTCCCCAAATGTGGACTCTCTTCGCTGTGTTCCTGGCTACAGCATAACGAGCAGTGGGAGTGACTGCACTCTGCTGCCACAGCACTTGTGGGTCCTTGCTCCCTCTTTGGACTCTGTCCAACACCATGTCATCCATGGTCATCCACCTTAAATAATGCAGATGTGTGGGTAATCAGGTGTCCTCTGGTGTTAAGTTGATACAAGCTGTATGGCATATTAAGCTATTTCCTGTATTTACTTACGGAGATATTTTCTTGATGTGGAGTAAATCTGTCATGTATTCTGCAAGATAATCCATTTTAAACCAGAATTCATAAAAACCTTTTTTAATAGGGGGAAATAATTTAAGATTATATAGATTTCACCTACAAAATCACCTAAAATGGTCATTCTTTGCCCACTTTTCCTCTTAAAAAATTTATTTATTTTAAAAAATTTATTTATGCATGCAAAAACTGGGGTGTAGGTCAGAGATGGTGGGGTTGGTGAGTGGATTCACCAGACAGTGTAGGGAGCAAAATAGGCAGATCTACTGAAATACACTGCTGAGGGGAGCAGCCGGCGAGACAGGAAAGGTCTGCCTTGCCGTGTGAGGCACCTCCCTGGCCCAGGATCCAACTCAGGCTGTAGCAGCCAAAGCGTGATAGCACTGAGAGTTAACTCCTACACCAGCAGGGAGGCCTCCTTCTATTACTTCTGAAGTTGTTGCATCTATTTTGGTAGTGTATATTTTGATATAAACTCATCAATTTCTAATAACTAAGTGTACTGCTGATAATCTTACATAACCTCAGGGTTGTTTTACTTTTTTCTTATTTTTATTTTTAGCTCTTTCAATGTCTTTTCCATTTGCAAAATTATTTGTTTCTCTTCCTTTTAATCAGGTGTGTCAGGGAGTAAATATTATAGGTGGTTTTAACTAACTTTTTTGGGGTTCATTTAGCTGTTTTACTGTTTGTTTTTTTTTCCCGTTATTATTTTCTATTTGAAACCAGGGCCCCACAGTGTTGACTGCAGGGCAGATGGCTCTCTGCCCTACCACTGGCTAGGAGGCCGGTGCACTTGTAGAAGTGCGCCTGCGCCAGAGGTTGCAGCCCCTCCCCCAGGAGCCAGTGGGTTTTAGCGGAAGCCTGAGCAGGGTTTGACGCCGCCAACTACCCAGAGTATTGCCTCTGGGCAGTACCCAGTTAGTCCTGCTGCACAGAGGTCTCGCACTGGCTTTCGCACTGGCACTGATGGGGCATGATGGCTGGCCTGGCCTTTTTATACTTGGCACCTGGATGGTAGAATGAACCAGTGAGGTGCAAGCAAAACGAACCAATCATCTTCATCGGCTCATTATTAATTATTTGGCACCAGACGGACTGAGTGGTCCAAAAGTGGTTCAGTTTTCAATTAGAATTGAAAATTGTCTGCTCAGTCAGGTATTTACTAGGGTGGAGGACCCTGAGAGAGGATGTAAGGCAGAGCAGGCGTCAGCTTGGGACTCCCATTCTCTCATTCCGTGCCTGGTCTCCATGGAAAGAAGAAAGAAAAAGCATCCAGCAGCTGACCTCCAAATAGAGAAGCTGAAGAGCACCCACCTCTAGTCCTGCCCCTTGAGAAGAGCACCAAAGCCCCAGGGTCAGGTGTCTCAAAGAGCTGCTGTTGGTGTGGACGAACAATGCATGAAGAGCTGTGAGGCTGGTGTCTTACACTAACTGCTGACTCTGTGACGGGCACTGTCAGTGTTCGGGTCACTTATGAGAGCTGGCAACGAGGCGTATTTGAACGCCCAGTCCTGCTTGCTGGTGCTGCTGCTGTGTCCGTTGCTGCCTGGTCTAGCGTCCGGTGTTGTCTTTCCCGACCTTCAGACTGTGGTTCATCTCAGTGGCCCAGTCTGTGAGCGCCTCCAGCTGCGGTGAGTTGGACCCTGGCCTGCCGCTTGCCAGCGTGCCAGCTCCAGGCCCTCATTGGTGGGGCGGCGCCATGTTAAATGAGTGAGCTTTTGTTTGGGATCTGGACACTAGCTGGGGTGAGATGGGCTTTTGTAGGCTTAGAAACTTCTTGGTTCCTGTTTGTTAAAGAAACCGCATAGTTCATTGTTCCGTGAGCCTGAGTACGCGTTCACCTATCTGCACATGTGAAAACCCACAGTGAGTGATGTGTCCTTCAGCAAATATTGGCATATTTTCTAACCTGTGATCTTGGAAATTTGACATTGGAGGCTGGAAAATGGGGAAGGAATTTTGTTATGTAGTGGCAGAAAAATTAACAAAACTTGGGCCTGCACTAACTTGCAATGTTAAAAATATACCTAATAAAGTCATAGACCTGGCTAAGGAAATTTTCAGTAAAAACAGTGAAAGTGTTTTTGATAATGAGAAAAGGATAAGATAGCTACAATAGACATTATTCAAAACAGAGAAACACAGGAGGTATGTATTCCAGAAGGACTATGAAATCCAACCAGACACATGTTGCCAGTTCTGATTTGAGCGTGGGAATGCACCTTGATTAAGATCTAGTTTTGCTACCTGGAAATGGTTCCCTAATCTATTATTACAAGTAGCCCTTTATTATGCACTTATGATGCATTGCTTTGGCTCTCTGAATCATCCCTTTTCCATAAGAAATGGTTCATGTTTGCAGCTGAATAGTTCTCTCAGGCTACTTCCTGCTCTTAGAAAATTGGGATCTAGAGATTTCATTTAAATATCTTGGTCCTATGGTGATGTTTCTGTTAAAAACTTTCTTTTCCACATATGTTATTGTGATTCATCCCTTTTTTCTAAACTCACATTTATAATTGTGCAAAGGCCTATTTTTATTTATGGTATGTCAGGTTTCAGCTTCAAGATTATTAAAGCCATTTTGTTTTAATTGGGAAAATCCATAAAGAATATTTAAATGTTTTGGGGTCTTGATAGTTTTATAGTCACACCCTTGATTTGACGTTGACTCTGCCTGATGTTACATTTTAATATCAGTATTGTCACTTTGATCTTTGCCCAAGTTAATTTCAGAAAGTCTCATTGAGATTTTTGTTTTATTTTTTTTGCAGGCTGGCAATACAGTACTGGACCCTGTATGTGTTTCCTAATTTGTGTTTTAAAGTGGAACATTTCTTTCTTTAGTTCATCTCTCTTCCAGTTCTTACCATTATATACCATTAATAAAAATCAAGTAGCACTTTCACTGTTCTTATTGGGAATTTCCTTAGCCAGGTCTATGACTTTATTAGGTATATTTTTAACATTGCAAGTTAGTGCAGGCCCGAGTTTTGTTAATTTTTCTGCCGTTATGTAATAAAGCTCCTTCCCCATTTTCCAGCCTCCAATGTCAATTTTCCAACCTCTGCCTTTTATAGCCTCCACTAACAGATTATTTGCCATTCCACCAGTCTTCTTCTATACTCTTCTTTCTACTTTTCTAGTCTCCACAAATACTCAATTTACTCTCCTAGTTTTTGCTCATTTGTTGAACCCAAAGCCAGTGCTTTTATTTATGTATATTATTGTTCGTTTTTGTACAATATTTGATTTCTTCCCTCAGGTGTAGTCCCCATAATTCTACCACACCACAGCACCCATAAACCATCACCATACCTCCTTGAGCTCTTTCTTCCCCTGTTTTGACTCATCTACCTCCTCCTCCCCTGCTGTATAACTCAGATTTGTGGTTTGCCTGCAAGTTTTGTCTTTTTCCTGATCCTTGTTTGATTTCCCTATAGTCTCCCTATAAGTGAGGCCATCTGATATTTTTCTTTTTCCTTTTGACTTATTTTGCTTAGCATAATCCCTTCCAGCTCCATCCATGTTGCTGCAAATGGCATTAGTTTATCTTTTTTGATTGCTGGGTAGTAGTCCATTGTGTATATATAGTATATCTTCTTGATACATCTGTCTGTTTGGGGACATTTAGGTTGTTTCCATATCTTAGCTACTATAAATAGTGTTCAGTGTTGTACGTTTTAAGTTCCAGATATGTATCAGCCATGCTTCCATTTCTTCCTATTGCTTCATATCAAACTGCTATAACATTTACTGACTTTAAACAAGAATTATTTATTACTTCTCACAATTCATGGATTTGCTATGTTTAGCTAGGCAGTTTCTACATTTGATGTCATGTTGACTATGGTCACTTACGTGACTGCATTCAGCTGTGATCTCAGCTGAAGCTGGAAATTTTTCTCATATCTTTGGAGTCCCTTCACTCATTAGACTAGCCAAGGCTTAGTTACATGATTGCAGGGGTCCAATAAGACTGAAAACAAAGGCAATTAAGCTTGTTATAGACTGGTGATTTTGAAGTATTTTTTAACCACATCTATAAGGAAATCATAAGACTAACCCATATTCAAGGCAGAGGAGTAACATAGAGTAGGAGAAATCGTTGGAGACATATATGAAAATAATCTAACTAGGGCCTCTCTGGTGGTGCAGTGGGTTAAGCAACGCATTATGAAGCAAACCGCAACCACTGCAGCACGAGTTCGATCCCTGCTGCCGGCCAGAGAGGGGACCCACATG
>JAGFMF010011673.1:7774311-7799354 GCA_019455555.1 Galemys pyrenaicus | reverse complement strand
TGTCTGTGGTGAATCCTCTCACCCCCCACACCTCTGGCCTGTACCCCAGTGCTTGTATGCATAAATAAATAAATCTTTAAAAAAAAAAAAAGAAAATAATCTAACTATATTTGGCTTTTGCAAATGTGGTCCAATGACAAAGTCATACACATTTTTTATTGCTAAGTATACAAGTTAGGTTTTCATAAATAACAATTAGTATAAAATTTAGTATTTTAAAAGAAAAGGTAATTCTTATTTCTCCTAGTGATTGCATAGATATTCTCTCTGGGCAGGCTTGGATTGGGTTGGATGGTCTAAAATAGCATTAGTTACCCATGTAAGGTCCCAACTGTGTCATTCCCAAATAGGAACTCTTTCTAGTCATTAATTTTCGAAGAGGCTAGCCCTAGTAGCTTATGAAGGATTTTCAGTAGCAGTACAGTGTAAAATGGCTGGAAGACCTCTTGAGGCCTAAGCTCAAACCTCAGATAATACCACTTGCATTGTATTGTATTGGCTAAAGCAAGTCACAGGCCAGCTCATTGTCAAGGAGTGAGGAGATAGACTCCACCTTTGATAAATAACATCACAAAATATTTATGGTCATTTGTAATCTACCATAGTGGAATGTATATTTTCATTCTTCCCTTTCCTCTTTTATAAAACCCAGTTAAATCCAAAAATCCATATCTGTTTTACTATTTTAATTCTTTCTATATTTCTTAGTTAGAAAATAGACTTGGTTGTTATAATAAAGGGAACCCTTATATTTCAGGGGACAGAGAGAAATAATTAGAAAGAAATCATTAGAACTCAGATGGTTGTAATCATAGCCATAAATGAAGGTCTGGTAAGAATTAAAAAATACAATTTTAAACTTAAGAAAATTTGAGAGGAAATTAAAAAGTGAACGTCTACTTTTGAGAATAGATTTAAAGGTATTATATAGTGAGTGGAACAAATATCTCATAGTGCAGAAAAAATACAAGCTGAAGAAGCCAGAATGGGAGGGAGAGAGACAAGAACAGGATTGGAGGGAGCACAATGACTATGGTGGAGGACTCTGGGTGCTTGCATGATGGGTGTGTTATGGTGACTACATCTGAAGGGGGGATATTTTACGCTTCCAAATACTGCTAATGGTGTAAACTAATAATTTCAATAAAAACCAACACATAAGAAATCGAAACCAACATTAAAAAAATAAATTTAAAGAATAGGTCTAGGAATCATAATTTTTAAACATTAGAGATACAGAAAAGAAGATAAATAATAACAAAGGAAATAGGAAAAAGCTTTCTTCAGTTAAAAACAATTTTAGACATGGTAAAATTTCTAAGCTTCATTGAGAAATGAAAGAAATAAAGAAGAGAATATCAATCTATTATACCTAAAATCATCACCCAAACTTTTGGAGAAAACTAATATTCTATTTTGTTTAAACCATTGAAATGGTTTGTGAGTTTTATTAGCATCGCATAGTTCAAATATAAGACCTTTTGAGCAATGCCTGGAATGTTCTAGTCCCTACTAGTACCTGTTCTTGTTTTTGTAAGTGCCTTGTGCTCTCACATTTCAACGAGAATAAAAATATAGATTTAAAATTTTCTTTTCTGAATGACTTCAGAAAAGGGAACATTTGTTTTAAATATTTTTCCATTTAAATTGGCATTCTTTTTTTTTTTCTTATGTGAGGCAGTCACTCAAATCATCAATTCCTTGTATATAACTTGTCTACCTTCAAAATTTTCTCTTTTTACTAGGATTTTCAACAGTTTGACTAATTATATGGGCATGATTTTCTTTACATACATCAATTTGTGGTTTGTTGAGTACCTTGAATGTGTAAATTTTACAGTTCAGGAAATTTTCAACTTTCAAATTTCCAACTTTTTTCTAACACATATTCTTTCCCTTAATGGAAAGCAAACGTATTAGATAATTGATATCCCAAATGTTCCTCAATCTCAGTTAATGTTTTTCAATCATTAGATGTTTTTCATTGATATATCTTCAAATGCTCTGAATTTTTCCACTTTCCTATCCAATCTATTTGTATGCCTCCCCCATTGCATTATTAAATTCAGATATTTTCTCTCTACTAGAATTTCATTTTCGCCATTTTCTTTTGTAGTTTGTATTGCTTTGCTGATAGTTCCATAATTTTATTCATTATGAGCATATTTTCAATAAGACACTCATCTAATTCTATAATTTGAACTATCTTGGGATTATTCTCTGAATATTGTATTTTTCTTAGAGGATATCTCATTTTCCTGTTTCTTCAAATGTCAAGTAATTCTGAATTGTATCCACATTATTGCAAAAGTCATGAGTTGCTGGATTCCATTATACATTTCATGACTGGTACTATTTTTGTATATTTTGCTTTACTATAGTTAACACTATTGGATACAAAAAGAAAAACCTGTATTTAGGCAGCAACTCAAATTGCATTTCAGTTCTTTTAGCTTTTTCTAGACTGAGTTCAGTCTTTCTAATGCATGTGTGACTTAGGAATTAGGGGGAGATTTGGGCAGAGTTTATGACTTTGTTTGTTTTGCTTCATTATATAATTAACATGGTTGAATACAAAATAAAAATTATTCCCCCCTTCTATTACATCTCAGAAAGTAACATATGAATTGGAAATACAGAACATATTCCTTCAGGAAAAGCTGCAGCAAGCTTTACAGGTAAAGAATATCATATTCTTTTAAAATTGTTCACAAATGAAGGAACTATTCATAAGGAAATTTTTAAATTTATTTTGTGCTTCTAAGTGAATAGGTCTATATATGTATTATTTTGCCAAGTTTAAAGTATATTCATCTTATGTAATAGCAATATATTAATAGAATTTAATACCCATTCTTTTCTAAAAGAATAATCTAGGAAGAAAAGTAACTTGCTTCATCACACAAAAGAAATCTTTGAAGCTGAGAGACAGTATTATATGTAAAAGAAAAATCCTACAGGCATTCTATATAATAAAATGCGGTTAAACTAGGCTTCCACAGCTCTTTTTCAGATTTTGCCTAAATGATGAAACAAGAATTCAAAAGCCACAAACATTTGGATAAGTAGATAGACAAAAATTTAATTATTTGTAGACTAGTTTCTTTTTTAAAAAAAGCAAGGTAATACAGAAAGTAATGATATAGCTCAAAAAGTGGCTGGAGGAAAAATATACACAGAAAAACACAGATTTCCTTTTTATCAAAAATGATCATTTAGAAAACATACTAGAAAATTCCTATATGTTAGAATAGCATATTTAACAAAAACAGAATTTAATATGCAGAAAAATATGTTTTACCGTGGGCTATAGATGAACAGTGAAGAAACAGAATTCTTTATTTTTGGTGTTGAAGCTTTCCATTTTCTCCAAATTGATAGCCAAACTTAAAAAAATTTATTTCTAGATATGAATAGAATTACTTTTGAGATTGACAGAAGAATTATAGAATATATTGAGATAAGAACTGAGTGATTATACAAAGGAAAAATTAAGGAGGGCTTGATCATCCAAAAATCAATGTATAATGTAAAACTACAGTAACTAATGCAATTTGATTTGGTTTTGGTGAAAATTCCAGAAATAGATTCAAGTGAAAATAGAAAGTTTACTTTTTCATAGATGGGTAAAATAGACACAATAAAAATCCAGTAGAAAACACAGTTAAAAAAAAACTTTTAGGAAAAATAGATCTCTGTATCATGTAATACAGTATCCTGTAATACCAAAATAAGTTGCAGATTAATTTAAGAACCTAAAGTAATAAATGAACTATGATGATATTAAAAGAAATAGTGTCTAACAGTTATAGTTGTGGCTAGAGCAAGGTTTTCTAAGTATTATACCACAAAAAATATGTTTTTATATTTGGCTCCATATTTCAAATTACTTTTATGGTACAAAATCACACGATATAAAGATAAATGGAAAAGCTTTAAAAGATGTTTTATGTGAAGATCTTTTATAAATCTTCAAGAAATGTATAGCTTTCCTCAAAATAGACAAAGGACATAAACAGGTAAATCAGAAATTAGAAACATACGTGGCAAAAAAATACACACAAATACATTTTCACATAATTATAAAGTAAATGCAACTTAAAACAACAATGGGCTAATTTTGTAACCGATCATGCTGTTAAAAATTTAAAGAACAGGGCATCCCTGGTGGCGCAGTGGGTTAAGCAATGCACTATGAAGCAGGGAGGGGACCCACATGGCGCAGCAGACCTCTCCTGCCTGGCCCACTGCTGCCCTCACAGTGTGTTTCAGTCAGTCTGCCAGTTCTGCTCCTCGCTCTGTCTCTGGTGACTCCTCTCACCACCCTGGACTCTGGCCTGTACCCCAGCTCTTGTATGTATAAACAAATAAATCTTTAAAAAAATTTTAAGGAACACAAATAACTAATATTTGTGGATGTGTACTGAAGTAAATCTTTTACATGCTTCTATAATCAGTATAAATTGATACTTTTTGGAGAAAGTATATAGCAAAAGTCTTGAGAGATTTTTCATTGAAGAATTTCACTTCTAAAACTTTATTGTAAAGGGGAAAACTGTTTGGCGATATTGTACAAATATGTATAATGTAAAATTTTTAATTGCAAACATTTTAAGGTAGCCAATGTCCACTAAATATAAACTTGCTAAATAAGGTATGTTAAATGTACCTCTGTTAGATATTCTGATTTAGATGTGTATTTATTGTCATGTAAACATATCTATGACAATAAGCAAAAAGAGCTTGTTTTGTGAGTATGCATGGTATGACCAATCTAGAGAAAAATTTAAAAATTACATACACATCTATGACTAGTTATATTTAGAAATAATTAAAAAGGATATACAGCAAATTTTAACAATGAGTTTCTATTAGTGATAGCATTATTTTTGAACCTTATTGTTCTTGAATTACATTTGCTTGTTGACTAACATAAAAGTAACATTTTCAATCTAGAAGAAATTATTTTCCACATTTTCTCTTAGTATTTGTCATTCTATATATTAATTATCCTGGTTACACCTTTTATTGTGCCTGCATAGTAGCTAGAGCCTTAAAAAATTAAAACCTAGAGAATATCCTGTGTATAGAAATAGCCTTCAAATTAGAAATTTCTTCATAGTTTTTCATTTTATTTGGGCTCTGTTAAACTATTGATTAAACCAGCGGTTTAATTTAGCTTTCTCTAACATAGTAAAAATAAAAGTTGAAGTCATGTGGGTAAAAATTTATGCAGATTTCTGAAAATTGTAAAATTAGCAGGAAGATGTCATAGAAATAACACTTGATAAATGGTTACATTTTAAAACAGGAAGCTGAAAGAGCGAAGAATCAACTTGCCTACTTCCTAAATGAAGGGAGGGATTTACTTAAAAGTGAAGGGAAGTCCAGAACAAGAGAAAAGAGTATTGGTTCAATTGAAGTTGAAGATTCAGAAAAGACACCTTTGGAGAAAGATACAATAGAAGCACCAGTTATAGATTCAGATGGGCTAACATATGATACACTCCAGGAACAGCAACAGGTGAGGAACCAACCAAATTAGAGATAGTAGTATGTGCTGTTGGAAGTTTATTTTTTATATTATTATTTACTTCATGTTTATATATTACTTTTAAAGTTTCTCCAAGCCTTTGTGCCTTTGTGGGTTTTTTTTTTTTTTTTTGGTTTACCTTTAGTCTTTTACCTTTTGTGTATGCCAATTCATTACTATCTTGAATACAAACCAATAAATATGTATTAATTTTGAGTAATCATTTAAGCATTTGAGATTTGAAACCCAAAATAGTCATTCAAAATTAAAGATATTTTACTATAAATTAATGAAATTAAATATAAATGAAAACTATGGGTAAAAACTCCTGAAAAATAATTTTTGTTTCTGTTGCACAAAGAAACTGTCAATTTGCTTAGATTTGTTAATTTGTTATTCCTTAGGAGAGAAAAGCAGCTCACAGATGAGAAACTCTGTTTTACTATATCATTTTTGATAATGTGTATTTTTGCTAATTTACGTAGTAATACAATTACATTTGTCCTTGTTCTGCAGTATAGCTATTGCCAGGTCCCTCATTTTGCTTTGAGACCTTGGGTTTATGTAACAGCGATAGCAGAGCAACTTAGCAAACAGTGAAATAAAAAACAGGTAAAACTGAACTAAAGACCCAAGGACAAGGATCCTTGAGAACCATTTTAGGGACTACCTACTGCAAGTAGATTGGTATGAGATTGTGAAAACTTCTAAGTTGAATGCTAAATTAAGCAATTTGGACTTCAATTGTCAGAAAAGTAAAATTGCTCAAAGTTTTTGTGTGATTAGTAACATGTAAGATGTATGTTTCAAAAAACAACTGAGCATCAGTGAGGCAGATTGATTCTTCATTTTATTGACCTTACACTTACTAAGATTATTAAACTACAAATGTATTTTATTTCTTTATTCACATGACTTTCTTTGGTTTACAGTGAACTTGTTTGACTGTGGGGCTATAATATTGCTAACCTGAGAGGGTTTTCTCAAATAAGGAGGGAGACTCCAGGATAGGCCTGAGTTTCATAGACATGCCAGCTTATCATCCTGTGCTAGTGGGCATAGAAATTTAAAATCTAAAAGGAGTGAAAGAAAAATATTTGGAACTCTTATTATTGGAACTAGATTGCACTAAACAAAAGGTCCGTCATATATACATCTTAATGCCCTGTTTGAAAAGTAGTTCCTTTTTGGTTTTGTACCTCTTTCAATAGTTTTTTATTGCATTAATAGTCTTTGTGTTAGGAACAATACATTATTTTTCTGAAGCCCTTAATTAGAGGAGGATATTACTTTATAAAAATTCTGCAAGGGTGAAATGAGAGCTTTATGAGCTTCTTTATATATTATCAAGCACTATTTTTTTTAAAAAGATTTATTTATTTATGCATACAAGCACTGGGGTACAGGCCAGAGGTGTGGGGGGGGGGGTTGAGAGGATTCACCACAGAGAGCGGGGAGCAGAACAGGCAGATCAACAGAAGTACACTGCTGAGGGGAGCAGCGGGCACAGCAGGAGAGGTCTGCCACACCATGTGGGTCCCCTCCCTGGCCAGCAGCAGGGATCGAACTCTGTTGCAGTGGCTGCGGTTTGCTTCATAGTGCGTTGCTTAACCCACTGCGCCACCAGGGAGGCCTGAGGTCAGTTATTTTCTAGTAGTTTTTAATCACATACCTCAATAAGTATGCTTTGAAATTGCATATTCAAAATCCTTTAAAATTAATAACATAATCTAAAATGTACTGCCATATTAGTACACTGAATACTATTATCACTTAAAATATAAATTCTTCAAAAAGAATTGATTAAAAATGATTAAATAATTATTTAATAAATAAGATTAAAATAATTTTTATTTACTCTAAGTTTAAAACCATCCTTGCTCTCACTTAGAAATATAATTTGTATTTTGTAGCAGTTCCCCTGTTACAATATCTTTTCATGCCAAATGTGATAACTTCTTACCTTTTTGACACTGTGATTTTATAAAATTGTTATATTTTTTGTAAACTTGCTTGAATGATTATTTTTCTAAATAATGTAATATAAGACTTTATGTAAATATTTGGTATATTTAAATTTAGTATTATCTTTACCACAGCTTTCACTTGCCCAAAATGGATATTCAATTGAAAAAAGGTAAAACATTTTAAAAAAATTTATTCTCTTTTTCTAGTCTTTATTAGTTCACAGAGTAAGTGGTTAAAAAGAATGAATTCAGTATCACAGAACTCATTGATTTATATCTTTGTTTACAGTATTATGCTTTATTCACAATTAATTTGAAGTAGAAAATGTTTGAAGCTTTTGATGTTGTTAAAGACCAACAGTTTTGGATGCTCTCAAAAACAAAAATTTTAACATTTTAAAGACAAGGTGTAGTGCCCAAGCCCACTCTTTCCCTTCCCATTCTACAACAGTTACATATCAGATAGCAAGAAGTTGACTCATATTTTCAAGTTATCGAGAGGTCTGACCTCCATACATAAAACTTGTTGATTTATTTTTGTCTTTCACTTTTTGTTCATTCACTTTATATGTATGTATATGCATGCACATAAATGATGGAGTTGATTGATTGATTCACCCAATTAAATCTTATAGTTTTCACTAGTGAGTCTGTTTATTTTAACTATTATGAGAGATTCTCAGTCCTATTCATAAACCAGTTAAGAAGCAGAAAGCCCAAATCAGACATTCTAGTAGGGCAGCAAATTTCCCACTGTCAGTAAAAGTTAGGTTGCATTCCAATGAGAATAAACTGTGCCAATATTTCCTTTCATTCATTGAGTGGAATTATTGAGGATTCAAATCTAGTGTATATGAGATATTAATTGCTTAATTATGTAGTTTATTACATAAAATTGGCTCTGATTGCCACATAAAAGGGGAATTACCTAGAAGTATGCATTTCTCTTTTTCATCACTATATTTAGCATTTATGGATTACAGACCCATCAGCAAGAATTAGGTAACAAATGCAGTGATTAATGGCCAGGAGTTTTAAAAAGGTTAATTTCTAATACCTTTCGAGGCTATCTTTACTTTTAATAATGTACTTTATGGTTATCTCAAGAGAAAATTAGACATTGGTTTATTTGTTGGTTTGCAAAATTACTATGTCATAAAGGAATACATTTCTAGTCATCTATTTCTTTACATTATAAATAGATATGGAATTAACTTCTTTGATGGCAACTTAATCAGCTATGAACTGTGTAGAAACAGAAACAAATAAAGCATGATACTAATATTCACATTAAGAATAAGATAGAAAAAAGAGATTAAGGTAGAACTTCATATATTTCTATATTTTTTCTATGGTAGAATGGTGAAATATAGATTTAAAATGCTGGAAAGCAATAATTTATAACTGAAGAATATGAAGTGATAACTTTTTAAGTTAATTGTTTTAATAGTAAACATTTAGTTTCTGTTGATGAATTTTAGAATCTTCATATATTTGGTGACTATCAGAAAGCAAAAAAATTGAACTTAGCAAAAGTATTTTAAAAAAATATCCATTATTCATGAAGACATAATAGTAAATTTTTATGAGTTTTTGGAAAAATATTGACTGGAGATTATGATAGTGGTACTGTGACTATTGCTCCTACCTCTGTCAGAATAATGAAGCATTTAAGTTAGGAAAAACAATTGGGTTGGGTTTTAACAGGGAATTTGAGGAAAGAAATATTCCTAGGTGAGTGGACAATACTCAGATCTTCAGAATAAGTGATTTTGTAGGTAGGGAGATATTTATTCTTCTGTTGTTGCTGGAAACAACAGAAGTGATAAATGTTGTCTTATGGTTATATGTGCACTTTGTATCAGTATGTAAGGCATTGTTCTTCAGATTGCCATACAATTTCTGTTGCTATAATAGGATCATTTGCCTGTGTACAATCAAGTGATAATGATATCATCTAGTCAAATAAAAAAAATCCTTAGGGTATTTTGCTTTCTCTTTATAGGCACATGATAACATTAATGATGAGAATAGTGGTTGGTGTATACCTGTAGATGTACTTTTAAAAAAGCATTGACTTCTATCATGTGCTTGATGCATGTGTTTCTATGCTTCAGTGGTAAAAATAGTCCTCTAAGATGTGTAGTCCAAATGGCTTCCAAAAGAGTGTTAGATTGTTCATAACTAGTCATCTTAAATTCAAATGCCTAATAAATCTATCAAGTCATCAAGAAAAAGATGCTTCCTTCATTTAGGAATATATTTTATGTTGTCACTGTAATAAAAGTCAGGTCATCATAAAATTATGTCCTTTATACTGTCTTAAACTTTCACACTCAGCATTGTCTGCCCTATCTCACCCACATTTTTCCCCCTATAATCCAAACTCTGGTATATGAAATTCATCCTAAGCTAACTGCTATAGATGGATGGCAGTAGTTATATTGTAAAATTTTTATCTGTGATATCAAAATTCAAATTAATTTAGATGTTTTTCAATAAACTTTAGGCAAATTGTATTTGCTGGAGTAACAGCTGCTTAAGTGACTCACCATCAAACTGTTGTATTCATTGATAGTGCTAGGAATGTTTTTGAAAAATTCTATAAAGATGAACAGTTAACCAATTAAGTTGTTACATAAACTAGAATACCAGGTGAGGAAGCACAAATTGAGACTGCAGGCAAACCATGACATATGATCGCCCTACTTCTGGGACCCTAAAGCGGATCTGTGCCAAATAACGAACATAAATACCTCAGACCTTTTGGAAAACTAACAAATAGAGATTAATTTTCATTTTGAAATGAAATTATGAAAAAATATGTCTAAAGGACAATCTCAAAATCATCTTGTGCTCTACTTTGGTTGACCAAATCTTTTCTATCTTGTGGTCTGTCATGATTTTGAATAACTGTTATGTAAAGTATTTTAAGTTTTACTTAATTTTGTGTATCTATTTTAAATCCCAGAAGATATATAATCTTCAAATTGTGATCTAGTATCGATTTCATATTTGGATACTATTAATTGCATAATGATTAATTATAATGCTTATTTAATAGTCTTATAGTTTATGAAAATGATTCTAAAATTACAAATAAAAATGTTCCTTCTATATTCTAATATCATATGTTTTCTAATTCTAAAGCATAGAGAAGACAAGCGTTAGCTCTGCTATTTCAGATATTTCACAGTTCCCCAAGTCTCAAGAGGGATCAGCTGCTTTAAAGATTAAAGATTCACTTGAAGTTTCAACTAATGAAAGCCAATACCAAATACTTTCAGCAAAGTATCATAATATATTACCTACACCAGAATTATCGGGCAAAGAAAATATAGGTTTATCATCTGCTGGAACATTGCCTCAAGAGAAAGAAACAGTGACAGCATCATTAAATTTACCTCCTATTATTAAAAAAAGGCACAGGAAAACTGATAATACAATGGTAAGATATAGTACAATAACTTAAAAACTATTTACTTTCAATTGTTCAATTCCCTCAATATTTTGAATAAATGCTCATTAAAAACTCATCAGTATTATTTCACAGGTTAAGAAATTTGCTTTCTCAATTTGTTTTATGGTTAGGTTGTTTAGTGATATTTGGGAGTCAAAGTATGGTTTTAACAAAAAAAATCTGCTATATTTTGATTAAAAAAAGTTGTGGCTTACAATTTTAATGATAAAGGATAATCAATAAATTATGAAAGTAGTCATTAAGAAATAAATTTATATACTTAAATGATACCTAAAAATGATCAGAATTAATTTTGTTGACAAAAGTATTTAATTAGGAAATTCTTAGGGCAAGAATAATGGGAGAAAAAAAGAAATAATAGGAAGGTTGAATATATTTGATATATATCTATAATATATTTTTACTATAAACCTCATTAAAATGGTCTTGTGACAACAAGTTTGTTAGTCTTTGAGTTTGTCTAGTGATTGAATCATAGTAAAATAAAAAGGTAGATTAGATTCATAATCAATAATTACTAACATGATTTATTTGGGATTATTCATGATAGAGAATCACAATATTGCCTGCATTATTTTCACACTCTCAAGTGTTCCCAGCTGCTTTTCAGAGCCATTAGTTGTCCTCATTTTTTATTTGTTGTATTTGGGAAATAATGAAAAGCAAATGTTGTTGTGAAGGCATTGAAGATATGAGTACAAAACTTTTTTTCTCTCTAAACGAGGATATTAGAATTCCAAGATATACAATTTGTAGTTAATTATTGCAAATTGCAAATTTCAACATTAAGACTGATGTTTTCTTTTTTTTGGTATGTTTTGCTCTTAAGTCTGCAATGTTACAAAGTAAGACTGAAGAACAAACTTCCCAAGAAGGACAAATTCAAGGTAAAAGTTTTATTTTGTGTAAAATAAAAATAAATGATTTTCTGTTCCCAAAGTATAATTGTAAATAAATGAGTAAACACTGTCAAGAGAAATAACTCTTTAAACAATTATCAGATAACATAGAAATATATTGGTCAATATATAAAATTATGTTACTCAGAGAATCCATTTCAACAAATATCTGCATAAGAAAATAACTTTGCCTCAACAAAATTCTTAACACAATATTGTAGTCTACTAAAATTCATCACAGTATAGAAGAATATCATTCCACACTTATATGTGGTATGAATATTTCATATTTTAACTAAATACTTTAGGTGTTCAAATTATAATATATATTATATCATTGAAAAATCTGTTTTTCCTTTTCAACATACATAACTTTTATTTATTTATTTATTTATTTATTTATTTATTTATTTATTTATTTATTTATTTATTTTAAAGATTTATTTATTTATGCACACAAGCACTGGGGTACAGGCCAGAGGTTTGGGGGGGTGAGAGGATTCACCACAGAGAGCAGGGAGCAGAACAGGCAGATCAACAGAAGTACACTGCTGAGGGGAGCAGCGGGCACAGCAGGAGAGGTCTGCTATGCCATGTGGGGCCCCTCCCAGGCTGGCGGCAGGGATCAAACTCCTGCTGCAGTGGCTGCGGTTTGCTTCATAGTGCGTTGCTCAACCCACTGCGCCACCAGGGAGGCCAACATACATAAGTTTTAAAAAACAGATTCATATCTTATTGCATTGGACTGAACTTTCAAAATGAAGTTAATTCCAAGGATCACTCTTCTGTTGTGCCTTGAAATAAAAGTGCTTCTCTGCTTGATCAATGAGTGGTTATCTGATATAAATATTCTTATATCAGGATATTTCTTTTGGTTCAAATATTATGAATTTTTAACTAGTTGATTTGAATTTAATCAACTTAAATTTATTCTAGAAAAATAAATAAATATGCCATTTTAATAATCCTTTTTATGTTTCCTGTGTTTTAATTTTATTTTTATTATTTTATCGAAGTATAACTGGTTTACATCCTAGTGTTTTGGAAGTATAGGATCTCCCCCTTCAGGTATAGGCGTGTAGTGCACCCACCACCAAAGCATGAGTAATCTACCACCAGAATCAGTTGTGCTCTCTTCCCACCTTATTTTCCACCCTTTTCTGGTCCATCTGGATGCCTCCATTCTGTGGATGGTTTTAAAGTTTGCCTGAGCTTGACCCTTTGTCTAGTTTTTCTGTATTCTACAAGTAAGTGACACAATGATATTTAACTTCCTCATTCTGGCTTATTTGCTTAGCAAATCCCTTCCAGCTCTATTCATGTTGGCCTTAAATGGCAGGATTAACCTTCTTTGATCACTGAATAGCATTACATGGCATATAAACCACATATGCTTGATCCATTCATATGTTTGTGGGCAATTAGATTGTTTCCATAGCATGGTTGTTAACATCTTAACGATATTAATTTATGTAATGCATGTGCATCTGAGGCCTTTTTGTTTATTTAGTTCTTAGTTATTTTAGCATTGTTTTTGGTTTTTAGTATATAATTATTAGAGATTATTGGTTAATATTCTTAAAATGATTATTCTTTTTGATACTATTGCACAGGTAACTTTTTTCTTAATTTCATATTTAAATTGCTCATTGCTAGTTTTTAGAAATACAGATGATTTTGCATGCTGATCTTATATGTTGATACTGTTGAAATTAGTAACTTTTACATATTTGTGTGGGACTTTTAGAATTTTTCTATTTATAAGATCATGTCATCTGTAAATAGAGGTAGTTTTATTTTTTCCATTCCAATTTGAATGTCTTTTATTTCTTTTTATTTTCTAACTGCCCTGGCTAGCGCTTCTATTTTAATGTCAAAAGTAGTTGTACATCTCTTGTAATCAGAGAATTGCAAATCAAAACCACTATGAGATACCACCTCACACCTGTGAGAATGGCACAAATTAAAAAAATTATCAACAACAAGTGTTGGCGAGGATGTGGAGAAAAAGGAACTCTTCTACACTGCTGGTGGGAAGGCAACTGGTCCAACCACTATGGAAAGCAGTGTGGCAGTTTCTCAAACTACTAAAAGTGGAACTCCCATATGATCCAGCAATCCCACTCCTAGGAATATACCCAAAAGACACAAAAACACTGATTCAAAAGAATACCTGCACCCCTATGTTTATTCAACACTATTTATAATAGGTAAGACCTAGAAATAACCTAAACGTGTTCATTATTGAGTATCAATACGTGTGTCGTTAAGTTTTCAATTAAGAGTCCAAATCTCACCATAACTTTGTTCCCCTTCTCTGTTCCCTCATACTACACCCCCCTTCCCTTTTGATCACTTATTGGTCTCACATCCAAACATTTGCTTTTGTTTTATTTAGTTCATCTGCTTTTCTCTACATTACATATGAGTGAAATCATGCAGCGTTTGTGTTTTTCTGTCTTTCTTCACTAACAATAATCCCCTAGCTCCACTCATGTTTGTTGCAAATGGCAGGATTTTATGTATTTTAGAGCTAAATAGTATTACATTATGTATCTATACCACATCTTTATTCATGAGCACTTAAGTTTGTGGGTTTGGCTATTACAAACAGTGTTGCAATAAACATGGGGTGTGTATCTCATTCAGATAATATAAATTTTGTTATTACACATGTATTAGTTCATATTTTAAATCTCAATTGTATAATACTCAAAGTTGTTGAAAATGATTTTAAAGTAATAAACATTTTATATACTAGGCAGTATAAAATATAACCACAAATTATTTGACAGTTTCTCTAATCAAGAGATGTGGTCTATGTACTCTCCTTTCTTTTTATGTGTAGGTCCTTTCTCAGTGTGAACTGGACTCTGAAAAACAGCAATACAATATCACTTAACGTGTCTGAATTTGTTTTGGATTGATTAAAACATAGTACTAGAAAAGAACCTCCGTGAAAGATTTCACAGTCTTATTTGCATCTTACTCCATGACTAAGACTGAGAATATATGCCATATTTATATTACTAGTTTACTTTAATTAGTATTGAATCAGTAAATATATAATCTATATTTATATAAAATATATTTACTATATGTATATATACACTAGATGTAGTCCTCACAAAATATAATACTATATATTACATAGTAAATATATAGTATATATAGTAAATATATACTATATATACTAAGTCAAATAAACTAGTAATACTAGTTTAAACTAGTATTAGTATTTTATACATATATAGTATATATATTAATATTTTAATATGGGTCATACTCACAGGTGTGAGGTAAGATGGTATCTCATTGTGGGTTTATATATATATATATTTTTTTTTATATTCTTCCTTTTTTTACAGTGCATGCTTTCTCCTCTAAGGTGTAGTCCCCACAAAATTCCCACCACCAATTTACCCATGCATCATCACCATAGTCCCTTGTGTAAGAAAACATTTCCATCCGTGTTTTGATCCTTCTCCCTCCCCCTTCCCTGCAGTGTCTCTGATTAATAGTTGCCTGTTAATTTTGTTTTTTAATTTATTATAATCTTTTCCTGGTCTCTTATTTAGTTCCCCTATATTCCTCCTATAAGCATCATAGATATTTAAGATTATCTTAATTCAAGCTCATCAAAATATCTTTGGGGAGGTAATGAATAAGTGTTTGAGCATATATCTTATAGAGATTTTAGATTCGATCTGTGTCTATCCAAAGATAACTAGAGAAGTAAAGGGAAAACTTTGATATATTTTGTTTGGTGTTTGCATGCTCTGTGACTACTGTGTAACCAGACAGTCTCCACACACACTCATGAAAACTAGTCACACAAAATTCTACTTTACTTACATGGTATTAATAAATAATATACTGCTGTAGTTTTGTATTCTTCCAAACAAGAAGAAATTGTGTTGTTGATTACTTGGCGTATGCAGAAATATTATTATAGATTTGTCTTTTGATTTAGCATTTCCTGTAACTCAGCAAAAAGATACATTCTCTGCTGAAAATCAGTTGCCTGAGGAAATATCTTTAGTTTCAAGAAGTCAAGCTCAATCTAAGAATCTTGAAGTTACCAGAGACGAGAAGCTTGATAGTAAGTAATGAAATAAAAATCCTGTAAAATTATTTTCAGTTAAATTTGGTAACTTTATCCCATGGTTCATGAGTATGTATACAAGTATTTTGTTCATATTTTTAGCTCTTTATTGGTGATTTATCTGTGTTTTCTACAATTTCTGAGTTAGATATGCTAAATTGCTGTCATCTTATGTTGTGTCAGATTCTGTTTTGTGTCTTATGACACTATCTTATTAGCATGCATGTGAATTTAATATTAAAAATATTCCTAGAAGACAGATCATTTTACCATATGAATGGACCTACTTTATAGTTTTAATGATTGGTTGTTTGATTAAAAATTACCATGCTATGAGAGAGAAGATAAACAGATGGAACTACATCAAGATAAAAAGCTTCTGTACAGCAAAGGAAACATTAAATAAAACAAAGAGACACCCACTGACTGGGAAAAAATCTTTGCGCTCCACACAATGGACAAGGGTCTGATCACAAAGATATACAAAGAACTCATAAGACTCAAGAAAAATAAAGTAAGAAACCCAGTCAAAAAATGGGCAGAAGAACTTAAGACACTTCTCCAAAGAGGACATACACATGGCCAACAGGCACATGAGAAAATGCTCAGCATCCCTCATAATCAGGGAAATGCAAATTAAAACCACAATGAAGTATCACCTTACACCTGTAAGAGTGGTACATATAAAATAAACCAAAAACAACAAATGCTGCCAAGGATGTGGAGAAAAAGGAACCATAGTACACTGCTGGTGGGAATGTAAGCTAATCCAACGACTATGGAAGGCCGTCTGGAGGTTCCTCAGTCTACTAGAAATGGAACTACCATATGATCCAGCAATCCCACTCCTAGGGATCTACCCAAAGCACACAAAAACACCTATCCAAAAGAGCACCTGTACCCCCATATTTATTGCAGCACTATTTGTAATTGGTAAGACCTAGAAACAGCCCAAATGCCCAAAACTAGATGCCTGGATCAAGAAGGTGTGGTACATATACACAATGGAATATTATTCAGCAATCAAAAATGACAAACTAGGGCCATTTATAGAAACATGGATGGAGCTATAAGGCAAGAGAAAAATACCGGATGACTTCACTATTAGGAGGAATGTGAAAGAGCAACAACTACAACAACAAAAAAGAAGAAGAAGAGTAAACTAAAGGAAATAGGCAGTTACAACTAAAACCAAAGAACCAAACAAATAAACCAAAAAAAGAAAAGAAAGAAAAAAACCCACAAGACCAAAAGGTCAAAGATAAACCAAAGGGACCATGGGTGGGGGACAGAGGAAGGAGGGGAGGGCAAAGATGGGGATGAGGGCAGAAATTGCACAAGGGGCTGAGGTGATGGTGCACAGGTGAAATGGTGGTGGGAACTCCCTGGGGAATACAAATGATGTCAAGTATAATTAAATAGATAAATAATAAATTAAAAAAATTACCATGCTTGTTATTAATGTACCTTTATGTAGTTTTGGTTGCTATTTATAGGATACAATTTCCACTATCCTTTTGTTTAAACCTTTCTGTATTTTTATAATTTTTTTGTGTCACTTGTGTGAAATTTATAATTATGGACTTTTCAAATTTAATCTGATAGCTTTATCTTTTAACTAGCACTTAAAATCACATATGATCCATTTATTGATATTTTGAAATTAAGTTACACCATTTCCTTTGTTTCTCCTGCCTAAGTTTTTTTATTCTATATTTTATGTCATTACATTATTTTAGATATACCTGTTATCAAAAGTTTTACCTTTATTTTAAAATTTGAACATGACAAGGAAACTAGAGAATTTTTGAATTTTTAAATTAGATCATTAATAAGTAAAATATTGACGTTTATATACACACATATATCCATGTCACACTTTTTTTTGTGTGTGTAGCTTTTTTCTTTTTTTAAGTATTTATTTATTTATATATTTTTTACACTGTTTGCTTTCTTTTCTAGGTGTAGTAACATAGAGTCTCTGTCACCAGTTCATCCATGTACCATCTCACCAGAATCCCTAGTGCTCTTCCCATCCCGGCCTTGATCCCACTCCCTTTTTCCCTGCAGATGACTCTGATTTGTAGTTATCTGTTTATTTTTGCTTTGTTTTGTTTTGTTATTTCCCCCCCTTGATCCACACATGTATTTTTAATCTATTTATGTCCATCTTTCTGTATTTTCAACATTTTTTGGTGTCTCTTTTGAATAGTGTATAGACTATGTATAAATCCAGAGTGACTGTCTGTCTTTCCCTAGAACATGCAATCCAGATGCAATTATTATAATTATTTATGTATTTAGATTAAATATTTTGGAGTTCTTTTTATTTTTTCTCACCTACTCCATCTATCCTTTATTTATATTGGAATATTCATTTTTATTTATCCTCATTTAAAATAAGTTGTCAAATGGGAATTAGTGATATTCTGTACAGAGCAGGCTCCAAATCAGTTCAAATAAATACATGCCTGGCAATGCACCTTTTCAGCAAGTTACCAGTCAAAACAAATAGTGACCATTCTCTAGTTAGAGTGATTTTTTTATTTTTATTTTTTAAACTTAAACGTTGTTTATTTTTTTCACAATATGGGATTTCCCCCCTCAGATATGGTAACCATAGTTTTCCTACCATCAAAGCACCCATAGTCCTGCACCTCAATCCATCGTGCTCTCCTTCCCCCTGTTTTCTACTCTCTCCCTCCCCACCCCTCCTGGATGAGAGACCTATGGTCTACTTTCAAAGCATCAGTTCTAGTTTATCTGTGTCTGATCCTTTGGCTCCCTTTTTAAAATTTTTTTTTAAAATTAATTTATTTTCTTACACTGTTGTTTATTTTTGTATTGTAATTGATTTCTCCCCTCAAAAGTAGTCTCCTACTTTCCCCACCGCCATACTACCCATGATCTTTTCTCCACAATCCCTGTGCTCTTTCCTCCCCTATTTTTTGACCCCTTTCTGTATCTCACACCTGTTACATGCCTTAGATCTACAGTCAGTTTGCAACTTTTGTCTTTTTCCTAACCTTTATTCATTCTCACTCTATGTCCCATATAAGTGAAACCATCCGATACGTATCAATTTTCTTCTGATTTATTTCAATGAGCATAATCCCATCCAGCTCCATTCATGTTTTCAAATGGCATGAGTTTATCCTTTTTGACTGCTGAGTAATATTCCATCTAGTTTTTTTAATATGGGCCATTCTCACAGATGTGAGGTGGTTTATCACTGTGGTTTTGATCTGCATTTCCTGGTAAGATATGTTGAGCATTTTTTCATATGCCTGTTGGCCATTTGTATTTCTTCTTTGGAGAAGAGGCAATTTAGCTCACTGCCCATTTATTGACTGGGCTGTTTGCTTTGTTGAGTTGTTTACGCTCTTTTTAGATGTTTGATATCAGTTCCTTATCAATTGTATGGTGTGCAAATATTTTCTCTCATTCAGTAGGATGTCTCTTCATTTTGGTTACAGTTTCAAATGTAGTTTTCTTTGTTGGTTTTGGCGTTAGTGTAATATTGGTTTTGTAATATGTACTTGGTAGTGTTTCTTCATTCTCAATTATCTGAAAGTTGCAGAGAGGCATTAGTTCATTTGAACAGTTAGTAGAACTCGCTTATTTTGGGAGGGTTTTGATTACTATTTCAATGTCTTTACTTGTAATTGGTTTAAGTTCTTTTCCTTTTTCAGCTTTGTGTGACTGTATAGTGGTAAGAATTTGCCCATCTCATCTACATTGTTGAACTTGTTTGCATGTAAGTGTTCATAGTAATCTCTAATTATCCTCTGGATTTCTGTCAGTCTGTTGTAACTTCTCCTTCATTTGTGATTCTATTTCTTTGCATTTTCTCTCTCTTTATGAACCTAGTTAGAGGTTTTTCTATTTATGTTTTCAAAGAACCAACTTTTAGTTTCATTGATCTTTTGAACTTTTTTTTTAAACTTAGTATTGCTGCACACACACACAATTCAATTAAAATTTATCCTACCTCTTTCCTTTGGACTATTGCTCCTGATATATGTTGCAGTTGTCCATTTTTCAGACATTATTAACTTTTCCCTGTTGCAATTTAGTTGTGAGTATAAAGAGGTGGTGAACCTGGATTTTCTGTCTGTTGCTCCTTTTCCTAACTCCAATATTGCCATTTTCATTCCACTCTTTCTTTCAGGGGAGATGTCAAGTTTTATATACCTGAGAATTTGTCAATTAAGATCTGCTTGTGTCACAACTGATTGACACACCCTATGAGGAGGTTTGATGAACTCAATAACCAATTGGATCACAAAAGTGTATCTAGAGATTTGAGATTGCTCAACAATATTTAACCTATGTTTCTCCTTAATGCACACAAGAGGCCATTAATGGCTTTGCAGGATGTTGTGATCTTTGGAAAGTTAACCATTGTGTTTTGCAGCATGGAAACTCATCACATGTGAGCGAAAACTGTCAGAGTCAAAATAATTCACCTAATGATAAGATGGTCTCAGGTTTTGCATCTTTTTCTGTACCTTCCTATTTTCCTACATCTGTTTAGGCAAAGTGGTCACTGTAAGCACTCATTGAAGTAGTGAGTCTATAATAATGAACCTCACACAATGCTGTTCTCACTAAGTTTAAAAGCTTGTCTTCTTCAGGGAGGTATGCTATTCAAGCTTCTTTTCAGGTCAGGTGATTCTAAAGGTCTCTACTTTTCTTTCATTAAAGTCATGAGTCTCTCAAACTCATTTTGATTTGTGTTGTTCATCATGGCAGGGCTCAGAACTAATACTAGTTATAAAACCTGCTGGATATCTGGTGACTTTTACTTCCATCTCCTAGGAATTACAACCATTTTTTTAAAGATTTTTTATTTATGCATACAAGAGCAGGGTACAGGCCAGAGGCACAGGAGGTGAGAGGATCCACCAGAGACAGAGTGGGGAGCAGAACAGGCAGATAGACGGAAATACACTGCTGAGGGGAGCAGTGGTGAGGCAGGAGAGGTCTGCTGTGCCATGTGGGTCCCCTCCCTGGCTGGGGATCCAACTCGCGCTGCTGTGCGGCAGATGCTTCACAGTGTGGCGCTCAACCCACTGCACCACCTGGGAGGCCCTGAGGAATTAAAACCATTAACTAAGGAATTACTTCTTTAGCTTTCTTAAGAAATCCTCTGTTAGATTTTCAATTTGACTCACATGGAGAACTTAATCAGATTTGGAGGCTAACATGAAAGACCAATGTTTCTGTCAAACTGAAAGTGTTATTTTACAACCCATGACAACTTTCTAAGAATGCTTTGTGGCCTCCAGCTGTCCCTTTGAGCCTCATTGGCGTGAATTGTGAAATGTCCCACTGAATCCTCAGACTCTTGTCATGATCCACTTGTATCATACTTTATTAAAACCAAAGTCCTTTGTAGGAGCTACAGGGATTTTATTTTTCCAGAAAGTCATGTTTCATCGACAACTTGGATTACTTGGGCCAATCTGTCAGAGAATGAGCTGTCAGTTGTTAGGTTGGTCAATTAAAATAACCAATCAATCAGTGTAGAATCAGGTCTTTATTCACTTACTGTGATAAGCAAGAGTAAAAGGAAAGGTCTGGAGCCCCATCAGTCTTCCATATTCCCCACAGAGCAGGACTGGAGGAGTTGGAGTTAACACCTTGCTGCCACAAACAAAAGGTTCCTGCTGTTTTATGAACCCTACGCCCTGGGAAGGTATTGGGGACTGAATTTGAAGTCGATAAATACTCTACAGTAAGTCAGACTGAGAAAAGTTTTCCCAGGTTCACCTCATGAGGCGGTATAAGTAGAGGCATCTGAGCGGCAGTGTCTCAGATGAAATTCATTCTTTTATAACAAGCCCTCTAAATGGAAGTGTCTGGATAAGAATGCAGATATGTGTGATTGTGATCAGCCAGAAGTGGAGGCTAAAGGTTTGATTGAGTCCTTGACTACACCTTACCTCTAGGGCTTGCTATGCATGGGCTGTTGGTGAGTGCACATCGTTAGTGTGGGGTAGGAAGCTTCCTCTGATAAACACTTCCAGATATCTTTGTAGTTGCCTGTATTTGGAACTGAATGATTATATACTGGATTTTGACTTGGAGTTGAAATATTGGCTGCTATCTATCAATTATCTATTATCATCTGTATCTATCTCTTTAATGTACATACATGTATATATATGCATATATATGTGTATGTACTTATATATACACATGAGAGCATTACGTGCATGTACATATACACAAAAATATATTCAGAAATCATGAGTTATTACACATATCTTCAATTCTAGCCGATTCTCTCAAGGTGTGTTATTGCCTCTCTCCATTTCTTATGGAGAAAAGTGTAATCCTCACACTGAGCAAAATCAACATGTGGATCATCATTGTGATAATTTATTTAAATCCTCATGAGTTAAAATGCTGTATGATTATTATACATTTGAAATATAGAGATTTCACAATGAGTCATTTTTTTTCCATTTCACGGATTAAATGTATTTCTTTATATAGACCATGTTAAAGAATCAGATGGGGAGCTTGTGCATGAAAATCAAGATTTATTATCAAAAGGTCAATTACCAGTAGAGAAACAAGAAACTCTCAGTAGTAATGGACACACTGGTAAGTGTAATAATTTCAGTAACTATTTTGAATTTATCAGATGATTTTTTGTTTGCTTCCTTAAAATATACTTGAGCATATAGTTTATGAAGATTAATACTTTACCTTAAGTAGTAACACCCTAAGATAATTAGAGAATAGAAACAAAAGTATTGATATATTTCAGTGGGTCATGGGTCCAGTTGAAACTGCAAAGGCATGGAGGCAAATGTCATAATTAGTGGGTGCTAACCTGTGCGCTCACAACTGCCATTGTAGGACACAACTCAGGCCCAGGGTGCAGCAACAACAGGGTCTGTTTAAAAAGGAGAAAGTGAAAAAGAAATTGGGAAGAAAAAAGGAGAGTCAGGGCCAGAGGTAGTGGCTGCTGTCAAGTGGTGGTTTGAGCGGAGATTAGATGTGATGATCTCAAAGACTGAATGTGCATGAAAGTTCGTGAGGGTCTGCAAAATCTCTGTGAAGCCCTCTACAAATGTCTCAGTGGTCTTTCCAGAGGTGACACCACTGCAGTTAGCAACAGCAGTCTAAATGCTGGGCTGCACAGCAGTGGATGCTGGATCAAACAGCACCGAAGGCAGAAGCACCAGGGTTGGGGCCAGAAGTGTCAGAGGCAGAGACCAGTGTTACGGCTCTTAGAGATACTGGGAATAAGCCAACAGAAACAGCTTTTTTTAGAGGCACCAAGTATTGCCAATGAAGTTCTTCAGCAGGCAAAGTGGATGCAGGGTCAGAGTTCTGGTCTGGGAAGGAGTGGTGCCATGAGACAGGGGCTAGTGTTATAACTCTACAAACTTCTTTCCAGGAGAATTGGGACAAATCTGATAGTTGAAGCTGGCTAGAACCTGGCTTATATACCATTCAGAGTACCCGATTTTCAAATCTGATTGCTTCATTTTATTTGATTGGTACCAGTCTAAGCTCGAAATTAATTGGTGTCCATTTGAGGGCCAATCACATTGGTCTGTTTACCGTCCCAGCTGTTTGACTGGTTCCATTTGAGCTCAGTTGGTCCATTTTCAATCCCATGCTGGTTGAGTGACTGCTTGAAACTACACCGGTGTGTCCAACCTGACCTATACTGAGGTTGGTTTTCTAAACTGAATACCAACAGCCATGACTGAGGAGCTCTTCTGACACAATCATTTCTCAGTGGACACTTAGGTTGTGTCTACCTCTTGGCTGTTGTGAATCATGTGTACCCATGAAAGTAATTATGCAAATATATATTCTATATACTCTTTAAAATTGTTCTGGAATTATATCCAGAAGTTGGATTGCTAGGTCCCATAGCAGTTCTATTTTTAATATATTTTTTACCACACCATTTTCCTATTTTACATTCCCACCGCAAGCAGTGCACAGGGTTTTAGTTTCTCTACATCCTTGCAATATTTGTTATTTCATGTTTTTTTTTTTTTAGTAGTATCCCTCATCATTGGTGTGAGATGATATCTCATTGTGGTTTTTATTTGCATTTTCCTAAGATTAATGATATTGTTCATCTTTTTATATACTTGAGCATTTGTATATATTATTTCAGGACCTGTTTATTCAATTTCACTGCAATATTTATTTATTTATTTTAAGATTTATTTATTTATGCATACAATCACTGGGGTACAGGCCAGAGGTGTGGGGGCGGTGAGAGGATTCACCACAGAGAGCGGGGAGCAGAACAGGCAGATCAACAGAAGTACACTGCTGAGGGGAGCAGCGGGCACAGCCGGAGAGGTCTGCAGCGCCATGTGGGTCCCCTCCCTGCCCAGCAGCAGGGATCGAACATGTGCTGCAGTGGCTGTGGTTTGCTTCATAGTGCGTTGCTTAACCCACTGCGCCACCAGGGAGTCCCCACTGCAATATTTAAAATTGAGATTTTTGCCTTTTGTCATTGGGATGTGATTTAGGAGTTCTTTATATATTGTTGATATTGATCACTTCAAGATATATATTTACATTTTTCCCCATTCTTTAGGTTGTTTGTTCATTCTATTGTGTTCTTTAATGCACATTTTTAAAAGTTTGATGTACTTCCATTTATCTGGGTTTTTTTTTGGCCTATGCTTTCAATGTCATATCAAGAAATTACTGCCTAATTCAGTGTCATAAGCTTTTCTGTATGTTTCTCCTAGGGATTTTATAGTTTTAGGTTAACACTAGGTCTTTACTATGTTCACTTTGAATTAAATTTTATGTACACTGAGCATCCAATTTCATTGTTTTACATGTAGTTAGTTATCAGTTTATTCAACTCTGTTTTGGAGTGACTGTTCTTTCCCCAGTGAATAACCTTGACACCCTTTTATTTTTAATACAAATTTTTAAAATTTACATATATTTGATATCGATTGTAATCCCCATGTATTCCCCATCACCATATCACCAGTGCACCATCACCTCAGTCCCCCGTGCTCCCATCTGCCCTCAACCCTTCCCCTCTTCCCTC
>JAGFMF010011673.1:7707575-7774261 GCA_019455555.1 Galemys pyrenaicus | reverse complement strand
GGGGAGGAACCATCTGGTATTTTTCTTTTGCCTTCTGACTTACTTCGCTGAGCATAATCCCTTCCAGTTCCATCCATGTTCCTATGAATGAGGCTAGTTTTTCTTTTTTGATTGCTGAATAGTATGCCATCGTGTATATGTACCACAGCTTCTCGATCCACTCATCTGTTTTTGGGCATTTAGGTTGTTTCCAGGTCTTAGCTATTGTAAAGAGTGCTGCTACAAACATACAGGTGCAGGTATTCTTTTGAATCAGTGTATTTGTGTCTTTTGGGTATATTCCTAGGAGTGGGATTGCTGGGTCATAGGAAGTTCCATTCTTAGTAGACTGAGGAACCACCATACTGCTTTCCATAATGGTTGGACCAGCTTGCATTCCCACCAGCAGTGTAAGAGAGTTCCTTTTTCTCCACATCCCCACCAACATTTGTTGTTGCTACTTCTTTTGATATGTGCCATTCTCACTGGTGTGAGGTGGTATCTCATAGTGGTTTTGATTTGCATTTCTCTGATGACAAGAGAAGTTGAGCATTTTTTCATATGCCTGTTGGCCATTTGCATTTCCTCTTTGGAGAATTGCCTTTTTAGCTCTTCTGCCCATTTTTTGATTGGATTGTTCACTTTGTTTTTTTTTTAGACTGGTTAGTTCTTTGTGGATCTGTGTGATAAGTCCCTTGTCAGTAATGTTGTGTGCAAAGATTTTCTCCCAGTTGGTGGGTTGTCACTTTGTTTTGGTTAGCATGTCTTTTGCTCTACAGAAGCTTTTAAGTTTGATGTAGTCCCACCTGTTTATCCTTTCCTTCACTATCTTTGCTTTAGGTGTTGTATCTCCAAAGATGTCATTAATGTGTATGCTTGACACCCTTATTAAAGGTCACTGACCATATATATAGGCATCAATTTCTGGACTTCTCTAATTTTTTCTAGTGGTCTATATGTCTGTCTTTATGCGATTACCACACTATTTTACTTACTCTTGCCATGTGATATATTCTCTTTATTTATGTTTTATAATTAATTTGTTTTTAACTGATGTACAATAAGCACACAAAACAAGTCTGTTAGTACTTTCCTAGAATGTCCATGTCATTGTTGAAACAGAACTTCCTGAGAGTCATTGATGTGACTGGCAAAGTTCATTGTTGGACCCTCAGATTCTTGCAAATGACCAATTAGTACTTGCCCCAAAGCTTTATAGACTCTTGTAGCATCTCCCACAAATGTTTTGGAGAATCTACATGCTTTGCACTTTTCCATTTGTCACCAAGAGAAAGCTGACAGGTATAAAGGTGAAAAGATGAATCAAAAAACTTCAAAAATTTTTGAAAGCAACAATTAAGCCTTTATTCACTTACTGCAGTTATGTAAGCAAAAGTACAAATGTAGAAGGGCACTGGTTCCAATAATGGTTTCAACAATGCTTCATTTTCCCATGAAAAGATATCAGTCAAGCATTGGATATTTAGCACAGATAGGAAGGAAATGTATATACACCCAAAACACCTATCTTCTATATAACTTATATACTATATATTTATATACATACACACATATACATAAACATACCATTATATAGCATAATTGGTAGCTTATTCAGCCAGTGTCCTATACATGAACATTTAAATGACTTTAAATATTTCATAATTACAAGTAACTCACAATGAATGGCCAAATTCATTGCATTGATTTGTCTATAAGAATGTATATTAAAGAAAATTTGAGTCTAATATAAATATACTTGATATCTGGGAATACTTATAAAATAAAAAGATTCATTAAAATTTTCTCACAATATTCATGTCAGGTCCTAATATTATGCTATTTTATTATGACGTAAAATAAGAGAAAATGTTGCTCTTTACTAGTTATAAATTTAAATGTAGAAATTTTATATTAGATCTAATTTTCTATTGAGTCACTCTAATTTATCCCTTTACATAGTTCTTGATGATGTACCAAAAGAAAATCTTAAACTCAACCATCGAGATTCAGTGTCAAAACCCCATGTTCGATTAAAGAAACAACGACTTTCCATAGCAGAAAAAGCTAATAGTAAGTGTAACAATTATAGATAATTTTATATTGCTTTGCTTTAAACACATTAGAAAATTTTTCTTTGGTTCATAAATATGAATATATATTTTTTTGAAGTTTTAAACTTTGATCTAAAGTGTGAATACCTTAATATAACTAGAGAACAAAAGCAAATACATTGGTATGTTTTGGTTGGAATTTCTTTTCACAGTATTGCTTCATAATAATATTGTAAATGTCATGGTCTTGATTCACCAAAGTCAGTAACAAGCCAATTAATAAAAGTATACACTTTTTCACTGACTGACAAGTCCAAGGTCCAGTGGGTGCCTCCTTCCTGTATTAGTGGCCTTCTGCTATAGACTTCAGTCAGCAAAGTAAAAAGTTGCTAAGACGCAAATGCAGAAACAGCAAATGGAAATCAGACAGAAAAAGGACAGTCAAGGTGGTCCATTAAAGGATCTCTAGGTGATCTTGTCCATCAGAACCCCTGTCAAATGTAATGGTCTTTGTGATAATGGTTCTGTGTGATCTCTGTGAAGATGTGACTGTCTATGACTAGTCTCACCAATTGCTCAGATTGTTTTTATGTGGGGGGCAAAGAAGGTAATAACTCACGACAATCATCTTCTCTGGAATGATACATGTGCCCCTTACAGATCATGTCCACAAATTTTACTTTGGATTTAGGTCTTTGTACCTTGTTGGTAACAATGACCCAACTTTATGCCTTATGTAGGTGAGCAAGGCATCTTATTTATTTAGGTAGTTCACTCAACTGCATTATGTATTGATTATAGATAAAGGAAAATTGAGTCTTGTGGCATGATATTAGTGGTATAATGAAACCCATTCCACAAATTAATCTAATCCTGATCATCCACATGAAGAGGGTTGTAAAAAGGACATACTACATCCTTTTATCTTGGGCAAGAGTCTCTATAACTGCCACAATGCCAGGTACCGCTCATACCAAAGGCAGCCCTAATCAATTTAGAGTCTAAGTTCTGGTATACAGGCCAGGCAAAACTATTGATGGACACACGGTTTATAGAGATTGTCGAGTTTTTAATGTTCAACAATGAGGGCAGTTATTCCTTTTAATTCCCTAGACTGTTGACATTGTTTTTGGTAGCTCACGTTACTAGGTGTCAGTAGTTCGGTGAATCACAATCTACCACATTCCTCACTAAAATACTCTAGTTTCAGCAAATTTAATCAGGGGTGAATGCAAGTGCTGGCTAATATAAGTAGTGCCAATAATAAATTCAGAAGTAGAAGATATAACCATGGGAATTTGCAGTGCCCCAAATGAGTCACCCATAGCTGGGTCTGGAAAGAGATTCCTGGTGGTTGTGGCCTCAAACTTAAAATTAGGGAGTTATCAATTTCCTTATTATCTTGGTGGTAGAGATTGTGCAGATCACAGGATTTGTTTACTAGTGTCTAAATAGCCCCAGAAATACAATTTTCCCTTGCTTCCACTTTGAACTTTAACCTTAGCATAGGTCCTCAGGTTCCTTCTAGAGATATGGACAGCTTGGCTAACCTCTAGTCATGTTGATTTATGAGAACCTTTAGGTGTGGCTAAAAGTAGGGATGGGCCACTCTCACTAAGTTAAACAGGATTTCCTTCGTCAAGTAACCAGATTGTCAAGCCTCAATTTCACTGAGGTAGTTGGAGGATGTAGTACTTGTACTAGCTATAGTGGTCATCACTACATGGACTCTCATGTCTGGTGGGATCCTCATAGCTCATAAACGTCCATGTTGGTGGGAAACCTAACAATTTATTCCTTTGAGAGACCCCATTACTTGGTAAACAAATTCCGATTCTTCTGTAACACCATTGCCTGGATCATCCAGCAGAGGGCACACAATTGCCACTTTTATGTCACTCCATTGGTCTATATTTGCTATATTGGTCTATATCGAGACCATAGCCACATTTGCCATGCACAAAAGTTATTGTGTCATAGATGGACTGATAAGATTTTATGAGGAGGTTTAATTGAGTTCCTTAATCAACAGGATTGACAAGTGAACCTAGAAATTTGAGTTTGGTCAACAATCATGTCATGTATCATTTACTCCCTCATTGTGTACACCAAGAGATCACTAGAATGGCTCACCAATATGCTCTGCACTCCAGAAAGATAATTATATATGTTTTTCAGTGTCCACCAGTCATCATGTGTGGGTAAAAATGTCAGGACCCAAATAATACTCCACTGAAGATAGAGATGATCTTAGTTTTTCCATCCATTATTTCTATTTTTTCCTACTTCTTTATGCAAAACAGACTGTCCACACACTCTGAAATATGGATCTGTAGGAATGCACCTCACAGGATGTCATTCTCACTCACTAAATTTAATGAGTTTATCACTTTACTCAAGATGGCAGACTGCCCAAGTTTCTAAGGTCTTTTCAGAACACTGAGCAAGGTGACTCCAAAGGACTCATTAAAAGCTAATTCTTTCCCATTTTAAAGGCAAGAGTTTCAATAACTTGCTGTATTACTAGCTATCTTTTGGGCCAGAAACATGTTTGGAAATAACAATAATCACTGGATAAAACTCAAATCAGTGTTGCTAGTGGTTATTGTTCCCATCATTGGAGAAGTGTAGCCATTAGGGAACTGCTTCTGTAGGGTTTTTTTTTTTTTAGTAGTGGATTGGTTCTCTAATTTTAAATGAGAAATTGGCCATGGAGTTGGGAAGGAACAATAATTCCTCTGAGAACTGAAAATCTTTTGTAGCAATCCACTAGAATTATCCAAGAATCCTTTGTGTCATTCAGTAGTACTTTCTGAGAATCATTAGATTGAAGGGTTAAGTACCCCTTTGTTGGACTACCAGAGTCATGCAAATGAGCCACTAGATCTACCTGATAGTGCCAAAGACTTTTCTTTTAGTATCTCACAATAGTGCCCCTTAAGAGCTTCAGGTATTTTGCTTTTCCAGAAAGGTATTGCCCTTTGTTGACCACCCTGCTTATTGCAGGGTCGGAGACCTGCTGGTTTTTTAGTAGGTCAATTGAGCTAAGAAGCCAAACTGAAAGTAACGATTTAGCATTGATATACTTACTATGACAGTTAAGAAAAATTTAAACAGGAAATTACCTTAGCTCCACCAAAGTTTTAATTTCCCTATGGAATAGCACCAAATGATGGTTCTGCATCAGAGTAGACAAGAGGGGATATCTTTTTATTTTTTATTAATATAATTTTTTTTAAAATTTACATATACTTGCCATCAATTGTAATCCCCATGTATTCCCCATCACCATCTCACCAGTGCACCATCACCTCAGTCCCTCGTGCTCCCATCTTCCCTCAACCCTTCCCCTCCCCTCCCCACCAAGTGTCCCCAGTCTGTCCTTGGAGGGGATATCTTATTATGGAAAGATCTCCTCACCCCCCAAATGACCACTGGTGTTTAAAGGACCCAGCTGCCATGGAAAAATACTGAACCAGAATGAAGAAAGTTTTCAAGTCCCATTCAATGAGGTGGTCCAGGCAGACATGCCTGAACAAGCTAAGGTCTTAATGGAGAGTTTTGTGTCTCTGTCCTAGTTGTGATTTTCTGGCAATATTTGAGGTCCCTTGGCTTGTAGGGGTACACCCTCTACCTGTCTTTATCTTCATACACACACACACACACACAGAGTGAGACATTCCATTTCCATTTGCCCTGACAATTTTCTGATGTTATTTCATGGGAAATGAAACATTGGTGGAGCCAGTATTCTCATGTTTAAATTCTTGTTTATATTATTATGGTAGGTGGTTATGGCCTAACTGTTACTCTTAATTTAATTCATTGTCTTAATTGACCCACTTCAAACCAGGTAGCTATCTCTTGGTGATAAATGGTGGCAAGCAGAGTTTGTCTAATTAAGCCCCCATCTGGAAAAGTCAAAGCATGCAGATTCCCCATGGCATTTTGCAACATTTTGGGAGAGAACTAGCTGGTCATTTGCAAGAGTCTGAGGATTCAACAGTCATGTCACTTCGCAGTCATGTCAAGGAGTCTCAGGAAGTGCTAACTCAGGAATGCCATGGGGTACTCTTGTCAATGCTAACAGATTGTTTATGTATGCTCTCTGGTCTTGATGGGTACCTTCTCTTCCAGACTCTCCTGCTGAAATGTATGTTGGCCAAATTAGAAATACAACAGTAATGCTTTGGGAAATCTAAGAAAATAATTTCTTGCCTATATGATTGTCCTCTGATGACAGAACTAAAAATCATTGCAGATTATGAGCTAACTTGTACCCAGTGAATACTGTTAGCTTTACTGGTCTGATACAATAAGTTAGCCCATAAAAGTGAGTTATTGAAATTTATATTTTAATTAAAATGAATAAAGAGACTTTAAGAATTTCTTTGCCCAGTCACCTAATGACATCTTGGAGACTAGCATAGTTTGCTTGTGTGCATGAAAAGGTAACCTTAAACTTAATGGGGGCCAGTGAGTCTTTGTGGGGTATGTCATTGTAGGACCTTCTTGAAGCATATCCTGATGGTATAAATACTCCTATATAATTTACATGTGTTTGAACTACTGAGATTTTTTTCAATAAACCCAATTATCTACTTAATGGATTGAAAATATCTTTCTTATAGCTCAGAAAATAGAAGAGGTTTTGCTTGAAATTCCTTTACCCCTGGATAATGCATTGTCCAAAGGCCAATCTCAAACTCAACAGCTTGGAACCATCAAAATGGAAACACCAAAAGGTAATTATGATAAATTTCAATATTATTGATTTTTTGAAAATAAAAAGAAATTTGTTCTGAGGTTACTGAATGTTTAATCAATTAGGTGTTTCCTATACATCTATTAGATCAACTCTATTCACTGTGTTCACTTGTTCTCTAATTTCATTGAATTTCTGTTTATTTTTTGTTACTAATAGAAATATATTAAATTCTCCTACTGTGCTTATAGATTTCTTTATTTCCTGGTGGTTTTGTCAGATTGGTTTATAATTCCAAAACTATATTATTAAGTACATACAAATTTTTACTTGTTAACCTAGCAATCTGAGTCTTTGTTTCTGTAAAAGTATACCCTTTATCTTCAAAAATGCTTTGGGACTAGAGGGGATTATACTAAGCAAAGTAAGTCTGGAGAAAGACAAATGCCAGATGGTTTCACTCCTATATGGAATATAGAGAAATAAAACAAAGGAGAAGACAAAATTAACCCAAACAAACCTTAGAAAACCTGAAATTGATGTTTCCAAAGGGTCATGGTAGGAAGGGAAGGGGAACAGTGGACTATGGTGGGGGCTTACAGTGGCTTGGTGGTAAGTGTGGACTGGTAATATGGGTCTGAACAGGTGTGAACCTATACTTCTGAGTAACATGATAGCACCGTAAACAAAACAATGTTACCGCAACAAAACAATGAAAGGTATATATACCAACTTCAAAAAAATTTTAAAATAAAAAATCTAGCATGAATTTTTTTCTTCTTTTCAATTACATGGATAGAAGATTGGTTTTTACTGTAGATATCAGCAACACCAGCATATGATATTTTTTCCTTATTCAGTCAAGAACTTTCAAGTTTTCACATAAAGAAAGCACCTTAGTTTCTCTTTGGCATCTAAATCACCAATATTACTGTTCTTGAGCTTCAGGGTCATTATTAAACACAATGAAGTACAATCAGTTTACTTGAATACAAGTGCTATGAAATCATGAGCGTAGATATGATAAGCAAGAAAGCTACTAAGTGATTAAATTGCAGGTAGTGGATACAGCATGCCTACATCAGTCAAAAGGATGATTTATGTCTTGAGTGAATCAAAGTCGGACACTGAGATTTCTTCATGCTACTCAGAATGACACACAATTTAAACTCATGAATTAGAATTTCAATTTAACATTTTCTGACTACATTAACTGCATATAGCTGAACATATGAGAGCAAAACTGTTGATACAGGAGAAGTGGGGAAAGCTACTGGACACAAAAGAAAAATAGAAAGAATTTAAAACATGCTAAGTCAGTAGATAAACAAGAGGGAGAAAGAAAAAAAGAATCTAAATACTTCGAAAATAATGAAAACAATGGAAATAAGATAATAATAATATTATACAACTCTGTTCATTGCAGATTATTTACAATAGTCATGATTAGAAGGTCTACTGCTCTGTCCCAGTAAATATCTGAGTTTACTAACAGAAGAATAGGTTTTGGAGTCTAAAAGAACAAAATTCATTTCAAGCTTTTTCACTTAATAAATGTGACTTTCCAAGAAATGCAAAATCTCTCTTAGTTATATTTCCTTCACCTGTTAAATGAAAATAACATCTCTACTCCCTAGAATTCTTTTTTTGAGGATTAAGTAGATAATATTTGAAAGATATTAACATAAAATCTGGCATTCACTACTCCTCTAGATAATCTTTAAAATCATTATATGTTTATATGTATCAGTATGTGAAATTGTAAAATAAAATTAAATAATTGCAAAATAAAATATCTCTGATTTTTTTCACTACAACTTTACTTCAAGCAAAATTTTAGTTTCATATCACCTAATTTAGAAATGTCATTGCAGCTGAAAATGAAGCAGTCTCAGGATTTAACGATTTAGCAGAAAATCTTCTATCAACTGGTGATCAAATATTAGATTTAAACAAGGTAGTAGGTAAGTAGAGATTTATAATATAGTAGAATCCAATCTAACAGTTGAAGTATTTAAATTGTATAGTTCTGTTGCTAAAAGAAAATAAGAAATTTAAAAAAGGAAAACACTTTTCAAGTTAATTTCAATTTAATATATCTATTATCAGTTAATATGAATCTTTAAAAGAATCTATTATGTACTCATTACTTCATTAATGAGTATTATGTACTCATTAATTAAGAAAATATCAATTAGATAATGCTTAAGTTAATTAGCTAATGCTTCTCTTTACCTGCCATTAAAAAAATATATTACTTTTCCCTACTTTGTGAATTTTTGTAACATAGACTAGATGTTATCTGATTTGTTCCTTAGAAAACATTATTTTTATTTCTTATTATCATCTTTTTAAATAATAAGGTGACATAAGAGATGGAAATATCTCAAAATAGGTATTATGACTGCATTGTGATTTGCCTGTCACAAAGTAAGGAAATTTCTAATGGTGAAAATATGTGCAAGATCTTAGAATATATGCTAAAGCTGATATGCCTAAGTGACAAAATACTTTGCAATAAGATAGAGAGTAAAGTGCTTTGTGGCAGTTTTTAAGTAATCACCTTAAGGAAGATATTAGCAAAAGGATATATTAGGAGGCCCCAAATTCTAACCACCTGGTAATATACAAAATGTAGAAGTGTTCAGAACCGATTTTGTCAGAGTGGTAGGAAGTAATCAAAAGTTTAAAGTAAGCAAGAGACTGCTCAATCAAGAAAATTCATCTTAAAAATGCAAAGAAAATTTTGTGGCAGTGTGAAGGGGCTCCCCAGAACAAAATCAATCTACAAAGAATAAAAGACATTCAGGGCATTACAACTAGACCTGCCCTATAGAAAATACTAAAAGGAATCCATCAGGTTGATATTAAAGGATGTTAGACAGTAACTTGAAGCTGTATAATGAAATAAATATCTCCACTGTAGATAGTTGTGTGGTAAAATGCAAGCTAATATCATTTTGATTTTGGTTTATAACTCCAGTTTTTATATAATGATTTAAAGATAGATATACTAAATGGTGGTCAATCTGTGTTATTGAATATACATTGTATAAAAAAGTGATTTATAATTTCAATTTAAAAAAGGGCCTGAGGAACTATATAGGATTACAGATTTTCGATGTGATTAATGTTAAATTGGTATCAGATTAAATTGGACTATTGTAACTTTATGGTACATATGGTACATATTTACTTGGTAAATAAAATATAAGCACATTCTTCTCAAGTGAAAATGAAGCATAACTTGGGAGGTATCACATAGTAGCCACAAAACTAAACCTAACAAATATAAAATTTACTAATATGTCTTATCAAGTATGACTAAAAGGATATGAAACTAGAAATTAATGGTGGGAGGAAACCTGACAAATTTACATGTATGTGGATATTAACATTCTCCTGAATAATTGATGAATCTAAGAAGTTAAGAGAATTAAAAAAAAAATCTCATGACAACTGAAAAAGAAAACACAGTAACAACCAAAATCTTAAGGAATGAAGGAAAAGTGGTTCTAAGTGGTAGTTTATAGTTTATAGCCGTAAAAACCTGTATTAGAATAAAGAATAATCTAAATTTAAAAAATCTAATTTTACAGTTCCAGGAACTAGAGGATGAAAAATAAGCTAAGCCCAAAATTAAATAAGGAAGGAAATAAAGACCAGAAAATAAATAAATGAATGACAATACAAAATAATTAACTAATTTGAAAGTTGGATGCTGAAATAAATAAAATTGGCTAATCTTTAGTTAGACTAAGATAAAAAGAGAGGACTGAAATATAGGTATCAAAATGAAAGAAGATACAGGTGCTACCATAAAATACAAAGATCACAAAATGTATTGATTTGGAATTTATGTAACATGGTTATCATTCTAGCTAGCATTAACTAACATCTCCATTAAATCATATAATTTCTTTATTGTGCTGAGAACATTTAAGATATGACTTTTTCTAAAATTGACTGCTGTGATGGTTATATACTATGTGCATATATTTGCAAAAAATTCAAATAATTTAAATAGGCAAATTGTGTGAAATATTTTATATTAAAAAATTATCCCAGTTAACTCAAAGTTGAATTGGATTAAAAAAATTAGTTGAAAAGTAGGAGTATAGGATGAAGGAGGTAATTGTGCTTTACTAGATTATGTTTCTCCAGTACATACTCTTTAGTTCCTAATATTTAATCCAAATTTCTTTCAAATGCTATTTTAATGGCTTATTGCAAGGAATCATTTGCTCCCACAATTCAAAAGAGCAAATTCTTCATATATACACCAATTGGTGAAAGAACCAGATTAGCTAAAATAGATCTGCTAATATATCCTAGTTTTATAATTGTTATTTCACACAATGTTAATTATTCAAAACTTGTTCTACCAAATTTGACACAGCTTTATTCATTTTGGTAATAATGCCATAGAAAGCAGTATCTTTATAAAGATTATAGTGCTGGTACATATATGTTGCCATAGTCACAGTGTAACCTTAAATAGTCATTGATTGGCTCAGACATTTCTCCAAAGTAAGACTTCCATCTGGTCATCTAGGCTGTGACAGTTTTCCAGTTTTAGGTAAATGTTCTGCCTGATTCAGCTTGAATAAAAACTTCAGATCCCAGCAATCAACATTAGGTAACAATTTGTAACTACTACTTTTTCAATATGAATTCTCCTTTAAAACATTCATTTATTTTTATTTAATTTGATCACATAGTTTCTAAATTAAGCAGGAATTTCAAATCACACAATAACTTAAATGAAAGGGATACAATCCCAATTCTAATCCTTCTGCATATTTACCATTCCTTTTCCAAACTAAAATATCTACATGTTAAGAGGACCCGAGAGAGCTTATTCTCAGTTCACAAAATATATTGTTATATACTTACATTCTGGCAACGAATTTGATTATAATTAATAATATAAGATGGATGTATAAGTAATAATAATATAAGCATTCCTGGAGAAGTAAAAGAATTTGTTCCACAGTAAATTTCTGTGACAATGGAGACAATGGTTTGCAATATAACCCATACAGGGAAATGTGTTTCAGATCATTAGGTATATTGTGTGATTGATATTAGTATAAACTTGACACAGTATTGGGATATGTGTGTTCTGGGTTAAGTGGGGTGATGTACTTCTGAGGGGGAGTGGGCTTATTCCTCTGAATCATAAAGAGTGATGCAAACCAACATCACCTCAAATAAATAAAATAAATTTGAAAATTATATTATTACCATGTGCTCTATAATTAGCAAAGCCATCTAGAAAACTAAAAATTAAGAGCTATAAACATCAATTATGTCATAATATGGATACATGGTCTTGGTAAAATAATTTGCTTATAGAGACTTAATAGTTTCTCACATCAATTCTAGTTCTAAGGATTAGCATTCTACAAGATAAGTATTTTATAATAATGAAAATTCATTGTTTTTTTTCCTTTTATTAAAATATTTTAAAATTTACATATACTTGCCATTAATTGTAATCCCCATATATTCCCCATCACCATCTCACCAGTGCACCATCACCTCAGGCCCTCGTGCTTCCATCTTCCCTCAACCCTTCCCCTCCCCGCCCCACCAGGTGTCCCCAGCCTGTCCTTGTCTCCTCATGAAAATTCATTGTTAACAAAGGGTAATTAAAATAGTGACAAACACATACACTTAGATAAAAGTATAATTGTATATTTGTATATTTCTCTAGACACTGAGGTAGAAAAAAGGAGCAGTGATACTGAAAGACATACATTAATGGAAGAAATGAAAACAGAAGATACAGAAGATAAGAGACTCAGTGGTAAGCACCAACATAGTCACTCTAATATTTTGGTTAATGTACCAAACTGCAGTTTATTTAAGCATCAATGATAGATGAAAGAAAAATTATGCATTATTTTACAAGTAACATTCCTGAAGAGACACAAAACTAGATATTTGCAAGTTATTGGAAATAAGTTAGCTAGATATTAGGTATTATGATTTTAAAATCTCACCGATGCAGAAATTAAACCAGAAAATTTAAAATTTACAATGATTTTAAAATCGATTTATTTGCACAATGCTGTGTTAATGTATATGTGCTGTCCTAGTGACCGTACAACTTTAACTATTCCTGGGCTCACAGATTCCCAATCTATGATATATGGATCATTCAAGTTTTCCAAATTGGGTTACATTCTGTTTTACAACAAATATTTTGCCAATATTTTGAAAAGACTCCCAACACTTGAAGTAATAGGAATAAGTTTAGTAGAGCGGATGGAGAAAGGGGCAGAAAAATTTTATGGAAGTAGTGACAGAAAGAAATTAAAACATTTTTTGATACATATGAATTTGCACAATCAAAACTCAGTGAAATCTAAACAGAATAAGTACCAAATATCCACAGTGGTGTGATGAGAAAGAGAAAATCATGCATATCTGAAAAGGGAAAGCAACTCATCATGTAGAGGAACATACAGTAAACCGAATTGATGTAGCATAAGGAGACTAAGGACCGGAAGACAATCAGATGGCATTTTTAAAGTGTGGAGAGAATAAATGGACACACCAGCATATATATGTCTAGCAAAATTAGCTTTCAAAAATAAAAATGAGTTTCAAAAATAAAAAGGAGATTACCAAGTAAAGAAAAATTGACAGAATTATTTGCTAGTAGACTCACATTATGGAAAATATAAAGGAATTTCCAAAAGCTGAAAGCAATAGACTCCGGACAGCCCTTTAAATCCCTCCTCCTACACCCCCATTATAATTTCTTTCCTGCTCCCTTAATTGGTTCCCCTACATTCCTCCTATAAGTGAAACCATCCAATATTTTTCTTTTTCCTTCTGGCTTATTTCACAGCATAATCCCTTCCAGCTCTATCCGTATTGCTACGAATGGCATGAGTTTACTTTTTTGATTACTGAGCGATATTTCATTGTGTATATATACCACATCTTTTTGATCTAGTTATCTATATTTCTTGCCCACAAAACTTTATCAAATAGGTTACCAAGAGGCACTTACTGCAAATATTCCTTGTGCAATATGGAATTCTTTTTAAATGAATTTCATTTTATTTTTCTTACCATTGAATCTAGAGAGTAGCTTCTAAAATCAGTTAAATAAAAATCATGTAAACATTCAAATACAAATATATATTCATGAAATACTAATGTTACTCCAAATGACCCAATTCCGCTTACCTAGCTAGAAGTTCTACTTGTTAATGCATTCATAGAAGTACTCTATATTAGCCTACAAATTACTTGCAGTTCTTTCCCACCACTAATTCATTCTTGTATGACAGTTATATATGGTAAAAGAAGGGAAAATTGCCTTTTTTTCTAGACAAATCAACAAATTTCAGCCCCACAATAAAATTCTATGGTAAGGATGACATACTTTGTACTTTGTCATGGAGAAAAATGATGCTAGTGAAGGAAATATGAGGAATCAGTTTGTGTATCAGCTTAGGCACTACCTGGATATATTGCTTTTGTCAAATCACTAACCCTCCCTAATCCTCAATGTAACAAGTCTTTTCTGATTGTTAATGGTGCTTTAATGTTAAGATATCATATTTTTGCTATGCATACCTTTTCATTATATTCTCCTATAATTAAAACACATTCAAATTAAAATAATAACTATTCTGCACACATAATTGTGCACCTACATATATATGTTATTTTTGAAAATGATTTTATAGAGATTGATAAAGAAAACTTCACATATGGTATTGGAAGAGGTGAAATAACAGAGGAAATCAAGAAACAATCAAAGATTCATTCTGGTAAGAGCAAGAATATTTCATGTCCTTTTGTACTTTATCTTATCTGGTGTTTCTTAATGTTTGGCTCTTTGATTTAAATATTCATTTTTATTTATGCATACAAGAACTGGATCTTTAGTGAACATAGTACCTATTGACTACTAGGTATATAAAGTTTAGAAAAAGTCATCTATCCCACAGTGTCAGCACAAAAGTGATGTGTGGAAGCAACCATTTATTTGAGTAGAAAAAAATGATAGCCTGTTAGCTGGAATCCACATGAACAAGTGCTTAGAACTGGAAATGATAAGTCATAAGGTAAACATAACAAGTACTGTAAACATACACTTGCTCTTTACTCTCTGTTTCATGTAAAGGACATCAGTAAATACAAAGAAATAATCATAACAAATAACTTAATATGAATACATGTGAAAGACATAATAATAACCCCACAGTGGAAAGAAGGAACAGAGCTATACAGCAATAACAAATGTTCATCTCACTGAAATTTAATTAGTAAAGGTCTTAAGTAGGTTCTAAAGTTGATTGTTGATATTTCAAATCTCTCAAATTTTAAATTGTTCAGTTTCACTAGGCAAATAGTATGACAGTCTATATATTTTATTAAAATAAATCTAACCTAAGTGAACTACCAGTAGTAAGAGATTCTCTGAAGGATTTAAAACAGTGGGAAGACATTATGAAGAAAGAAAATTGTGACACCCAATTTTAAATGCTACTGATCATACTTTTTGTTTACTAATCCTTAACTTAATCCTATCTAAATGATATGATTGCTTCCCTTTCTATCTGAGGATTCATTACTTTCTGGATTCAAATGACCCTGTACTTCTACTATATTTGTTTAAGAAAAAAGAGAGGGAGGGGCTAAAGTTTATCTACTGATGGGCCTTGGTTTTGTGTTACTATAACTCATGTTACTGTAACAAAATATTGTTTATTAATTCCTTTAAACCATGCTATTGGAAGGGAGGGACATGTTTCTGTAACTAAGAAAACTGTGGTTTGTAGGCTGGCTGGTGGGAAAATTACTATGTTCTTTTTACCTGATACAACCCTGAAGGATAGTGTGGCTTAATGAAAGTCTGAAAGTTGTGTATTTGTATTATAATTTCTCTGGGGTAGCTTTGCATAAGAGAGAGTATAGACTAGAATAGCACTGGTTAAGCAATTATGTGGCATGCAATTGTATATAAAATGTGTCATTCCCTGGATATTAGGCTTTGGTTTTATAACTAAATCTCCTCAGTAAAACATGGCTTATATAAATCTTCTACACTTTTCCATTTGAGGGTTTTGTGATTTTATCATTCTGATTTTTCATTATAAATATTCTTCCATAATAACAAATACTAATTAATTAAATCTTACACATGCACATACATATGCATACTACACACACACACACATATATATAATATCTCCATGCAAAGTGTTTTGATACCTTTTTCTATCTATAGGGAGCGATGTTGAAGACTTGAAAAATGCCATTAAAAGTACCAATGAAGAAGTTGAGATACAACTTGAGAAACAACCACTGAATTACCCTGGTAATAATAAGGATATTAAAAGTCTAACATCTCACATTTATTTCTTTTTTCAGGACTTTAATTAACTATTGAGATTAACAACATTGTCTATAGTTGAGCCCTGTGTACACAGCATATGTATATCACATTGTATTATTCAAATAAAGTCCCCAGTATGATTTAACCTTTTAGAAGCCTTCATAACTTTATAGGAAAGGTTCTTGTAAAGAATTATGAGAACTCAATTTGGGCATTGATTTTGGTGGAACCATTATATTTCACTTTGGTCAAATTACTTAGCATCTCTAACACTAAATATAAAAACCTTTTCTAACTGCTAATAATAGCATTTTAAACTTAAGGTATTCTGTTTCTTCAATCCACATATTTTATTATAATTCTTCTGTAATGAAAGCACATTCTGATTAGAGTAGTAACAATATCCCATACAGATGCACAAGCATCCACATGTTAATATTTACCTTATAAAACTGTTTTGAAACTGTTCATTTTTATAGAGACTGATAAGGAAGGATTCACAAAGGGCATTGAAAAAAGTGCTATAATGGAGGAAATAAAGATACAATCAGATAGTCATTTTGGTAAGAATAGACTTTCATATCTATTTGTGATTTATTTATTTTTTTTTCCCCATGTTTGGATCTTAAATAGCCACAGTGCTGATAAGCTACTAAAAATGTTTAAAAAAATCATAAATTGTCTATTTTAATTACTTGAACTCTTGCTGTTATTTTCAGTAAAAATAGCTATGTATCATAAGTTTGAGAACACTTCATGTGTGTCCTCAAAAGTGATGCAAAAACATGCAATTCTGTAGAGATGGTGGAATATACTCAATGAAATTGTTCCTGATGCTGGTTTACTCATCATCTTTTTTCAGCTAAAAAACATATGGGTGTTTATTTGCATTATGTGTTATAAGGTTATATATAAAATTTGTCATTTTCTGGTTATTAGGTTTAGGTCATATAACTGAATATCCTCATACCTCAATATAACAGGATTTATAGAAATCCATCACACATTTCCATTTTAGTGCTTTGTGATTTTGCTATAGAGATATTTTATTGAAATATTATTTCGTAGTAGCAAATGCTAATTAACTGTACACACACATACACACATGTACACATTGTAAATGTTTCCATACAAAGTGTTTTTGAAATCTCTTTACATCTATAGGGAATAATGTAGAACACTTGACAGATGCAGTTGGGAGAACTGAAACAAAAGGACAACTCAGGACACAGTCACTGAAACACTCTGGTAAGTGCCAGGATATTTACAAATCATCTATTTCACATTTATTTATATTTTCAGAAGTTTATTTAAGTATGGATGTTTAATAACAATATTGTATGTAGTTTAGTATTTGGGGACAAATGTTTTCATCATATCCTGCTTTAATAGTTTGCTTGTATTAAATAGCAATAAGATAGTAATCTTTAATTTCTTATACTTATTCATTTAAGTTGTGGTCATAAAAACCAATGCTATAGTAAAATTAGAATATGACTGGTTCATATACTATGTAACCAATTATATTTAACTTACTTTCTACATAGAGACTTAGAAATTGCTTTTATGAAATTTGCAAGTACAGAATTGGTAGCAGGTAGCAGATATAAGAAAAGTAATGTTATAGCTATTTCTTTAACTTATATCAGACAGAATTGTAATATTTCATCTGTTGTTAGGACAGAATTTTAGTTATACTTTGTAGTTTGGTGATTAAACCGCAGTACAGGGTTAATGGCCGTTGCACTGCTCTTTATCTTTTGCCCTGTTACTAAAGAAGAACACAGATTAATAGAGAAAAAGGGAAAGATTTATTTATTTATTTATATTTGACATCAATTGTAATCCCCATGTATTCCCCATCACCATATCACCAGTGCACCATCACCTCAGTCCTTTGTGCTCTTATTTGCCCTCAACCTTCTCCCACCCCCCTCCCCACCAAGTGGCCCCAATTTGTCCTTGTCTTTTCATTTTTGGTTTTTGTGTCTTTATTGTTATTATTATTATTTTATTATTCCTTTCCTTGATCCTTATTTGGTTCCCTTATATTCCTCCTGAGGGAGGAACCATGTGGTATTTTTCTTTTGCCTTCTGACTTACTTCGCTGAGCATAATCCCTTCCAATTCCATCCATGTTCCTATGAATGAGGCTAGTTTTTCTTTTTTGATTGCTGAATAGTATTTCATTGCGTATATGTACCACAGCTTCCCGATCCATTCATCTGTTTTTGGGCATGTAGGTTGTTTCCAGGTCTTACCTACTGTAAATAGTGCTGCTAGAAACATAGGGTGCAGGTATTCTTTTGAATCAGTGTATTTGTATCTTTTGGGTATATTCCTAGGAGTGGGATTGCTGGATCATATGGGAAAGACATATTTAAACAGAGCCCTGCTTGAACCACTGATGTGAAATGGCACCTGTGCACATGACCAAGGATATGCCCCATAGGAGCAATGTGAGGACTTCACTGATCTGGGGACATAGATAGTAAAACACACCTAGTGATTGCTGAAATTATGTAATGAACAAAATAAATGACTAAGTTACTATATAATGAATGGGTGAATGACTAAATAAGAAAATTACCAGTAATTACAGAGCAAAAAACACGGTAATCAACAAGACCCAGAAAGGGGAAACAGACTTCAGAATACACAGTTGCTGCAAAACTTTATCTAGAACTTACAGTCTTTCCCCACTAGGAGGAATATAAGGGAAACAAATAAGGATCAAGGAAAAGGATAATAATAACAACAACAACAACAATATTAATAATAATAAAAACACAACAAAAACAAAAAGGACAAATGGGGACACTTGGTGGGGAGGGGGGTGGGAGAGGGTGGAGGGCAGATAAGAGCACGAGGGACTGAGATGATGGTGCACTGGTCATATGGTGATGGTGAATACATGGGGATTACAATTGATGTCAAATATATATAAATAAATAAAGAAAAAAAAGACATACAAATAACTAGCAAATTGTGGCCATGTCAGTAACAAGGAGGCAGCAGAGATTGTTCATGAGACCATGACATTGAACTAGGCAGAGGATGCTTGCAAAAAAAATTGTAACTATGTTTAAAGAGATAATGGAAAACAAACTCAAAGGAAAATTGATATGATAAAGACCTCTTGTAGATATGATAAACATTTATAAATAAAAGTTAACAGAAAACCCAAAGTGCAAATTCTAGAGTTGAAATATAACTAAATGAAGTGAAAACTTCTCTGAAGGTATTTAAGACTTGATTGGTCTGAAGTGTAAGACTCAGTAAATAAAAAGTAATGGGAATACCAGAAGGAGAGAATAGAGAGAAAGAAATCCAAAAAATATTTGAAGAAAGATGATATTTGAAAACACCTGAGAGAATTGTATTAGTTTCTTTTACCAAGTAAAAGAAAATCTAAATAGAAGAAGCATAAAATAAAATCCGGGCCTCCTTGGTGGCGCAGTGGGTTAAGCAACGCACTAGGAAGCAAACCGCAGTCGCTGCAGCATGAATTCGATCCCTGCCGCCAGCCTGGGAGGGGCCCCACATGGCACAGCAGACCTCTCCTGCTGTGCCTGCTGCTCCCCTCAACAGTGTACTTCAGTTGATCTGCCTGTTCTGCTTCCTGCTGTCTCTGGTGAATCCTCTCACCCCTCCCACCTCTGGCCTGTACCCCAGTGCTTGTATGCATAAATAAATAAATCTTTAAAAAAAAACAAAATAAAATCTACACTATAAAAACAAAACAAAACAAAACAAAAAACCTGAGAAAACAAAGAAACAAAGACATGGAAAAATGCCTGGAAAAAAAAAAAAGAGAGAAAAACTACTAATCATGTAGAGAAGCACTCTGCTAAGATAAATAAGTAGCTTAGTGTCAGAAAGTCTGGAGGCCAGAACACAATGGGCTGGCAAAATCAACATAGTGAGAAAAATCTGTCAATCGATAATCTTATATAAGGCAACCTGTCGTACAAAAATGAAGGTGATATAAAGAGTTTAAAAAAAATTGAGAGAATTCATCACAAGCCTCCCTACTTTACAAACTACACGAGTTCTGACCAAAATAAGTGATCTCACAGAGTAATTTAATCTACACAAGAAAAAATAAAAAGCAAAACAAAGCTTACATAGCCAGTGTTAACTCTATAATTACAAAACTCGACAGAAATCCATGCTTGTCTCTTTTAATTGATTGAAAGAAAATGATACAGATCAGTAGGTATAAAATTATATTATTAGCCCCCCCCCCATACATATTTTTAATACAGTTTGCAAGGCCTGCACAAAGGAAAGTTTTTTGGAGTAAGGATTGATTGGAGGAAGAAAATGACACAAGATGGTAACTTGAGTCCACAGGAATCAATAAAATTACCCAAAGACTGATAGGAAGGTTAATTAACAAACACTTTTAATATTTACCTGCTCTAATTTCTTTAAAAAACATAGTTTTATAAGAAATGACTACAGTGTTTACAATGTTTTAATATCTTTACATGTGACATATATAGTAAAACAAAAATGAGGAATAGCAAAACTATATAGGAATGCCATTTCTATACTTCCATATAGAAATTTAATCAGTATAAATGGAAGTAGATTGTAAAATTGGCTGCAGTGATTGTTTACGGTTCTATGAATATATTAATGATCATTGATTAGACTTTTAAAAGGGATAAGTTAGAGTATTTGTTGCTTTCATAGCTGAGAGAATTAGAAGAGATATAGTTGTTCTGCAAAAGACTAATGACTATAAGCACTGAAAAGATATTGTGAGGGAGGAAAAATGCAACTAATTAGAGTATAAATTACTCTTCCTCAGGTCTTTTATGCTCCTCATGTTCAACCTGTTCTCAAAGACTATTCTTAATGTTCTTCATGTTATCTAAGGGCACCTTTGTTTTCTCAATTCAAATGAATGAGTTCTTTGAATTGAATCTGCTCAAAAAAGACCAGAGAGTTAAAGCATATCCACTAATGTTCACTAACTATGTGTTACTAAAGCTCATATTTCTTTCACAAGAGTTGGTAATTAGTTGTGTGTGTATATATATATATATATATATATATATACTTAACAAGAGGCATATTACCTGCCCATCCAATGTGTCTTTGGTTAGGTAATGATGCCTTTCTGGTCTCCACCTCTGTTTAGATGGTAATGGTGGTATATTTGTGCTGTTATGATGATAGTGCAAACTATGGGCTCAGGCACTTCACCGAAGACGTCCAATCTGGGTCACACAAAGTCTTCTACTGTCATCACATACTCCATTAGAACAACTTCACTTGCAGTTAGAGTCACTTTTGCAATATGCAATTCTTTTAAAATAAGTTTGTCCAATTTTTCTGTCATTGCACTGAGAAAATAGTACCTAAATTCATCTAAAAAGTAAGATTCACATGAAGACTCAAATGTAAGTGATATAGAACAATGCTTACACTCTTGCAAATAACCCATTTCTTCTAGAAGGTATACAATGGTAGAATGTACATGCTAGTTGTTTCTGAAAGGGGGTGCTATATAACTCCATCAATTACTGCCTTTCTTCTCATCACTAATATCGTCGTGGTTTATAGTTACACAAACTAAATGGGGAGCATTAAAATTTTCCTGGACAAATAATTTCTATGTCATAGTAATATTCTGTGAGTAGGATGACCATATTTTGCAACTTGGAAAAAAAACAGAGCTTGGGACATGGCAATTGGAACAAAATGTTCTATTATGACTTGTTAGGTATATACACAAACACACACACTCATACATGAGTGTGCTTTAAATGTATACTTGAAATTTTTTTTATTCAAATAAATCCATAGTATGAATTAATTTTTTCACTTGTATGAATAGATTTTATTAGAAAGGTTCCAGTTAAGTGATTATGAGAGCCAATTTGGGTGTTAATGTTGGCATTACTTAGACATGTCACTTTGGTCAAATCACTAAAACACTCCAATCCTCAATATAACTAGATTTTTCTGATTGTTAATGGTGCTTATAAGCTAAAATTATGGTTCTGCAATCCATGCCTTTCATTAAAATTCTTCCCCTGTAATTAAGATAAATCTAAACAGAGGAGTAATATACTGCACACATGCATAACACAAATGTTAATGTTACCATACAAAAATGTTGTTAAACTCTTCTTTTTTATAGAGACTGATATAGAAAGTTCAACAGATGCTACTGGAAGAGGTGCAATACTGGAAGAAATCAAAATACAATCAAAGAGTCATACTGGTAAAAACAACTTTATTTCATATCTGTTTGTTATTTAGTTATCTTCTCTGGGTTTCTTAGTACTTGGATCTCTAATGACATCAGTGCCTATAGGCTACTAGAACTTGTTAAAAATTATTCATAATTTTCTATTATAATTATTGAACACTATCAATGGGAAAAGAGCTACTTATTCTACATTTGAGAACACATCAATTTGAGAATGCATAAAAATCCAAACCCAGATAGACCTGGGCATATGCCTCATGAAGTATTCCAGTTATTGACCTACTCACATTCTATTTTGGACTAGAAAAATTATAGTTGTGTATTTGTAAGAGCTGAAATGCTAGCTTGTAAATATGATAAGAAGAGGAATTGAGGGACTTCACCCTTATATTGGAATAAAAAGATTGGACTCACCTTCCCCCTTGAAAACGAGAAAAAAAAAAAAACATAGATATGTGCTCCTAGAAAAATCCAGATGCTTTGAACAGCTATACAGCTCCAGACATTCCAAGGGAGTTTAAGAACTAAGTTTGGTGGTCACAGAGGGGAGAAAATACAAAGAGACAGAGAGGGAGCAATTGGTGTCAACTTCCCAAGCCAAGTCAAGAGAAGTCCAAGAAGTTACAAAATTCTTTTAAGGAATTTTATTGACCTGAAATTGGGCCTGTGTCCCATTTGGGGCAGTGGGAGCTTGGCAAACTCCAACCCAGGATATTGGGAACCCCACAATTGGGGCTTTTTGCTTACTGAAATCTCCCTCTCCTACCTCTCCCAGAACTTATCAAAGAAAAGCTAGGTGGAGCCAGGCCAGACTCCATAAAAAGCTCTATACCAGAGAGAAGGATTTTAGAGTTAATTCACAAATCCTTGGGGATGGAGTGAGGAGGGGAGGCATAGAGGCAGGAAGGCAGCAGCAAGCAGGTTTTCCATGAATCGGGCAGACGGGGGTGAAGGAAAGGAGAGTCTTGGAGCCCTCGGTGGCTTTTCATGCTTTTATTAGTAGTCTTTTATTAGTGGCCAGGTACATGGCAGGCATGGGTGATGGGGGGCCGGGAGGCTGGCAGGGAGGCATGCATCTCACCCTCTCGGCTTCTTCTTCTCTCTGCTTCTACTGCTGCTCTTGTTCTGTTACTGGCAGCTGCTGCTGCTGCTGCTCTCATGATGCCTCTACATGCCTGTGTCCAAACCCAGGTGCACTCACTTGCACATGCCCACATAGCCATGCGTGCAGCACCACAGGTGTCCATCATTATACCAATGGCAGTAGGCTGGAAAAACCTGATAGTTTTCTCTGACCCTACAGCAACCTAAGACTACAGCTTACTGTTGAACAAAAGAAGCAGTAGAGGCAACTAATGTCACTCTTCAAATTAAGATCAAGTATTAAAACCTTGGAGTCCCTCCTTCCTCTACCTCACCAAGGTAAAAAGAAGAGCTCAAAGAAGGATAAACCCCCAGGACCCCAACCACATACACACACATAAATAATAATAAATAAGGTAGATATATGCCTAGGAAGCAAAGAACATCTCAACACAAGATGGAAAAGCAAAATGAGAAGGACAGAGGTCCTGGGGCAAGTACAAAGGAGACAGAAATAGAGAACTACTTGCAGATGACTTCAACAATGTTAAAAATGTTAAATGAGATACTGGGAGACCAGTCAAAGGTAGTTAGGCAAATGCAAGATCTCAGAAAGGAGATACAGGAACAAAGAGAGTTCTTCACTAAAGAGACTGACTATAGGAATGGATTACAAAATAGGGGCATCTGGGAAAGAAGAGAGTAGGAGATAAGAGGCTGCAGTACTTTTTTTTAAAAAAAGGTCATCAGTGTGGGCCTCCTTGAAAAAGAAGAGCAAATTCATTACAGTTGACAAGCCCAAGGCAGCAGTTAAACCAGCCCTGAAGCCTGAGTGGGGTGGAGGAAGAGGGGCTGCCTGATACTTGTTGGAAAAAAAAAAAAAAAGGAGTTGAGCAGATAGTTATTTCATTGGTTATTTCCCCTATATAATTAAAATATCAGGTAAATTTATGACTAAGATGAAGGAGAGATGATCCATTTTGTTACATATTCATGTTTGCTATTGCCCCTTGTCTTAGCATGACTGTATTTAACACACTTCTGCTTCATCTTACATATGACAACAAAGGAAGCAGATTGCTTAATAGGTAGAGAGATAATCAGAGATGGAGAGCCCTGTCATAAAGAACAGTAATCCAATTGTAAATGAATACTTACCTGTAGCGGCAGGAAGGGGTGTCACAGGAGCAAGGTTCGGGATGGTTCTGGGCAGACGGGTCAGGGAAGGAGAGTCTTGGAGCCCTCGGTGGCTTTTCATGCTTTTATTAGTAGAGGTGGCCAGGTACATGGCAGGCATGGGTGCCGGGGGGCCCTGGGAGGCTGGCAGGCCTTCTAGCCCCCGGCGCATCTCACCCTCTCGGCTGCTTTCTACTGCTGCTGTCCGTTGGTGCTCTCGGTCCTGTTGGTTCTGTTGGTCAGTCGGTCCTGGCATTCTCATGACGCCGCCCATTTAAGCCCGTGTCCCAACTCAGGTGCGCCCACTTGCACATGCCCACCCTGGAATGCTCGCAGCACCGCAGGTGTCCATCATCACAGTGGTGGGAGGGTGGAAAGACCTGATCATTCTCTGACCCTACAATACCCAAATCATACCCTTGTAAGAGAAACATTAGAAGCATCACTTTGTAGAGGAGACTTCATAGAATAGGGCATAGTGCAATGGAGTCACTAAAGGACTCTCAATCAGGAAAACAGCAATGACAAGCTTACTAAGGAAAGGGAATTCATTTCCAGGTGTGGTACAATATTTCATACCGAGGCCATTTTACACCCTTTCCAATGCCCCAAAGTGAAAAAAGGACATGACACATGAAAAATCACAGTGAAATGTGAGCCATACAGAGGATAAGAGAACAGTGTCCACACGAGCAGCCCAGATGTTGTATTCAAAAACAGTTGTATTTTTAAGAGTTGAAGATAGCTGTGGTTAAAGAATGAAAGAACATTTTGAAAATGTTTATTTTCACAGAAATGGATACAGAAACTTTCACAGATGTTTCTGGAAGAGATGCAATAAAGGAGGAAACCAAGATACAATCAAATATCTATCCTGGTAAGGACAAGATTATTTTATGTCTTGTGTGCATTGTGTTCTCTCTGGGGTTTCTTTGTGTTTGGATCTTTGATAAACATAGTGCCTGTAGGCTACTAGAGTATGTTTAAGAAATTCTTCATGAACTGCTATGATTACTTGAAGTCTTCCGTTATTTCAGTGGAATAACACTTTGTATTATAAATTTCACAGTCCACCCATGAGAGCAATGCATACATAGGGCTATAGAGACCTGGAACTAATCTAATGGAAACATTCTAGATACATGTCTACATATTTCCTTTATAGGGCTAGACAAAGTACAGTTTTGTTTTAAAGATTTATTTATGCATACAAGAACTGGGGTACAGGGCAGAGGTGTTGGGATGAGAGGCCTCACCAGAGATAGAGTGGGGAACAGAACAGTCAGATTAACTGAAGTACACTGCCAAGGGGAGCAGTGGGTGAGGCAGGAGAGGTCTGCTACGCCATGTGGGTCTCCTCCCCAGCCAGTGGCAGGGATCAAATTCATGCCACAGTGGCTGCGGTTTGCTTCATAGTGGGTTGCTTAATACACTGTGCCATGAGGGAGGCCCCTGTAGTTCTTTATTTTTAAAAGCAGAAATGCTCACTTAAGAAGGTGGAAAGAAGAGGAGTTGAGGAGGTAGTTATTTCATTGGTTATTATTTCCCTCTCTATGATTAAAATATCTCTGAGATGCAGGAGAGTTCATAACTTTTGTTTTGTACTTCATAGTTTCTCTATTGCCCCTTATTTTGGTATGAAAGAGTTTGATTTAATTCTTCACTTGTTATAAAAGCAAAGGAGTCAGAGAGTTTAGCAGAGAAATAAGATAAAGAGAAAACCAGAGAGACACAGAGAACACTATCATAAAACCGATCTCATCCAGTCCATGAATCCATGAATACATGTCCAGTTATCTGAACAGAGAAGCAACATTAGAACCATCATTTTGTAGGGAAGCAGACTTAATATAATAGTAAATAATGTAGACTAATCAATATATAAATAATCAAGCAAAAAGTCAAAAACAAGGGTAAAAAGAAGAGGGAAACTCAGTAGCCAGGTGCATTATAATATTTAATTAAAAAGCTATTTTACACATCTCCCCCAATTCCAAAAAAAACACCCCAAAACACCAGCAACACAACACAAAAACACACAATAAATAGGGAGCCCTACACAGCAAAATGATGAGAAAACAAAGTATTCTTATATTTCAGATGTAGAATTCCTGAAAAGAGTGATAAATGTTTAAAAAATTTGAAGAAACTGTGCTTAAACAGGAGAGGATGGTTATCGTATCAAACTGGGAATATCTCAGAGGGTAACAGAGAATATTTCTTTTGATAATAATGAAAAATATGGTGTTGAAAGTATAAGGTATGTAAAAAAAATAGAGGTGATAATGTGCTGAGTATCAAGAGTAGATCTGGAAGGTCAGAAAAGTATCTCCACACCTAAAATAATGGGAATAATTTAAGTAGTGCAGACTAAGAAAGGGGAAGAAAAAACTTTTTAAGGAAATAATGACTGAAAAAAATTGAAAGGTATTTGTTGATGAATATGAATGTACAGATACAAAATTCAGCAATATCTTAGCAAAGTAAGTACCAAGCAATATATACCCAGGCACATCATAGTGAATGTGCTGAGGAGAAAGACAGGGAAAGTCTTGAATGCCTGGGAAGGAAAACAACTCATCATAAATTAAGAGCACCCTGGTAAACTGACTGCTTGACTTAGCGTGTGAAACTGTGGAGATCAAATGTCACTGATGTGGCAGATTAAAAATGCTGAAAGAAAAAACTGGCATGCCAACTATATTTAGAAGAACTACTTTCAAAAATGAAAGTGAGATAAACAGATTCCCAAATAAATAAAACATATGAAAACTGTTTTTAACAGATTTGCCTTATGGAGAATACAAAGTAAAGTTCTCAGGTTGAAAGTGACTGACCACAGACAAGTCATTTGAATTCACCTCACAAACAGTATGGCTTGTAAAGAGTATTCTATCTACCCAATTGGCATTAAAAAAGAATATCTGATCTATTTGTCTTAATTTATTTAAAAAGTAATTGCTTAAAACAATATACCAATGATTGGCTGGGTCTATAAAAATTTGGAAACATATACACCACAGTAGCAGCACACAGGTGAGGTGTGGGAGCAGCCATGTATTTGAGTAAGAAAGTGAGATTGTATTAGCTGGAATCCACAGGAACAAATTCAGAAACCAGAATTTAAATGTTAGAATGTTAATATTTCAAGCACTGCAAACATATACTCACTCATTCTACTTCTTTAAGACATTAGGTTCACAAAGAAAAAATTATCAAAAATAACTTCAAATTTATTAGTGTTATAGGGATGACAAAAACACTACCCTGAAAGAGGTAATAGAAATGTAGAGAACTAACAATTCTGTATCTCATTGGAATTAATAAATACAAGTCAAAAATTTACAAAGTTGATGTCACACCTCCCCACATAAGTTTTAAAGAAGCCTTTGTATTGTAGTTTCAATAGACAAATTGTAGTCTATACTATATGAAAATGACTCTGTGCGCAAATAGTGATTCTCTGAAATATTTAAAGCAACCTGATGGTATTATGAAAAGAAAATCATGACCCATACTTGATTGTAAGATTCTCTAGTACTTAGCTTTTAATTCCTGGTCTTTAACCCAATCATGCCTAAAATGGCATTTGATTACCTCCCTGCTTATTTGAGAATGCTTTGATTTCTTCATGCCAGTAGCTCTGTACTTCTGACTTATAGCTGCTGAAGAAACAAGAGAGGTGTTAATTTTATCTGCTAGTGTTGCTGTAACTCATCTTATTATCACAAACTGTTACTATGTTCTTTACTGACTGGGTATCATGTTTAATTTAATGCTTAGTAGAGATAAGACATTAAATATATTTTGCCAATGTATATGTTTCTGTGACTAAGATTTGCAATTTATAAAATGGGGGGGGGGAGGTACATTCTTCTTACCGTTGTAGCCATCCCCATGGTATGGTGTGCTTTAGTGTAATCATGGAAGATATATATTTGTATCACAAATTCTCTGAGATATCTTTAATTTGTATGAGATATCACTAAACAGAAAAATAGTGGTTAAGGAATTATGCAACATATGATTATATACAAAATGTGTCATTCCTGAATATTACTTTTTAGTCATAAAACTAAACATCTCTACACCTCAGTATAATTTGCTCATGTAAATCTTCTATCTCTTCCTACATTAAGGTTTTTAAAACTTGCTTACAAATAAAATTCCTTATAAAAACAAAAATGCTAATTAACTACCTAAACACAAATGATGGAAGACATTTGCATACACACATCCATATAGTAATGGCTTCCATACAAAATATTTTTTAAATCTCTTTATAGGAAGTGATGTAGAACAGTTGACAGATGCAATTAAGAGAACAGACATAAAGGAAAAACTTGAGACACAACCAGTGAGTCTTCCAGGTAAGAACAAGAATATCACAAGTCAATTATTTCACTTTTAATTATCTTATAAGAAATTTAATTAAATAAGAATATTATATAGCAATAGTTCTATAGTTTATCATTTTAAAAACATTTTATTAGTTTGAAGAATTATATTTTTATTAAGTTTTAAGGGGGAACAATACATTAAGTCAAAGGGGGAAAGGTACAAATTCTCTAAAATTTGAATCAGGAATGAGAGAACAAACATCACTACAAGTCTTAGTAGGACAAAGGATAATAAAAGAATATTACAAGCAATTCTATGCTTAAGGCTGACAACTTAGATGAAATATATATCAAGAAAATTTTCCAAATTATCAATGTTCACTTAAATATTAAAAAAAAATCCAGGCAAAGATGGATTCACTAGTTAATTCTAAAAAAATTTAAGAAAAACTTCTATACAATCTTTTTCAGGGGAAGAAATCAACTAAATCTTTTAAGACCAGCATTACCAGAATAACAAAACTAAACAAAGACAATATGAGAAAACATTGATTTAGTCTCAACTTCATGGATCCAAACTCCTCTGAATCCAGCAATACAAAAAAATAATGACATACAACTGACTAAGCAGGGTGTGAACCATGAATGCAAAGATGGTTCATTTGAAAAATCAAACAATCATGTCAACAGACTACAGAAAAACTGTGGTTATCTTAACAGATACAGTAGTAAAAGCATTAATAAAATTCAACATATATTAATAATATTTTAAAGTCACTATGATTTCTGGCCTATGTGATAAGAGAGGAAAAATACATAAAATAGACTGTAAAGAACAAAACTGCCTTTATTTATGCTTTACAGGACTATATGCAGAAAATCCCATGACACAGAAAATAGTTTACCATTTTTTGGATTGAAGGTTTCATGATGTCTCACTTTAGCTAGCAGTTTGCTTGTATTATTGATTAATATTGAACTGTCTAGTTATTTTTTCTAGCATTCATTCATCTAAAATGTAATCCAGAAAAACCAATGTATAGTAAACTTATAAATTGATTAGTGTACAAATAAATAATTATATACTACCACTTTCTATTTCTTATATACGTATAAGTTGATTTTTTCAAAATTGCCACTGCAGAAATTCTAGGTGATAGCTATATTAAGAAAAAGAATATAACAGTTATTTTATTTTATCATTTCCTCTCCACGATGGCAATGTCTGGCACTTTTAATATCTCACCATAATTTATTTATTTGTTTGTTTATTTATTTTTGACATCAATTGTAATCCCCATGTATTCCCCATCACCATATCACCAGTGCACCATCACCTCAGTCCTTTGTGCTCTTATCTTCCCTCAACCCTCTCCCTCCCCCGTCCCCACCAAGTGTCCCCAATTTGTCCTTGTCTTTTTGTTTTTGTTGTGTTGTTATTATTTTTATTATTATTATTGTTCTTATTCCTTTCCTTGATCCTTATTTGGTTCCCTTATATTCCTCCTGGGGGGATACCATCTGGTATTTTTCTTTTGCCTTCTGACTTACTTCGCTGAGCATAATCCCTTCCAGTTCCATCCATGTTCCTAAGAATGAGGCTAGTTTTTCATTTCTGATTGCTGAGTATTATTCCATTGTGTATATGTACCACAGCTTCCCGATCCATTCATCTGTTTTTGGGCATGTAGGTTGTTTCCAGGTCTTACCTACTGTAAATAGTGCTGCTAGAAACATAGGGTGCAGGTATTCTTTTGAATCAGTGTATTTGTGTCTTTTGGGTATATTCCTAGGAGTGGGATTGCTGGATCATATGGAAGTTCCATTCTTAGTAGATTGAGGAACTGCCATACTGCTTTCCATAATGGTTGGACCAGCTTGCATTCCCACCAGCAGTGTTCCTTTTTCTCCACATCCTCACCAATATTTGTTGTTGCTACTTTTTTTGATATGTGCCATTCTCACTGGTCTCACCAGCATTTAATTCAGTTTGTTAGTTATGCTTTGTTGGTCAGAAAATATGCAATAGAATAGACCTAAGGTTTACATTAGATGATCCTGTGTTCTTGCTGTGATAACTAAAGAAGATCACAGATAAACAGAGGAACGGTGAAACAGAGGCCTTGCTAGACTACTGATACAAAGGGCAAATGTGTGAATGTCAAAGGATATGCACTCACAGGTATAACATGAGAACCTTTGCTCATCTAAGGAAAGAGATTTTAGTGAGATACTCCAGAAAATCTCTAACTATGCACTGAGACAACTAACATTTGACTGGTGACAAAAAAATTAACTAATGACTAAATAAATAATATAGCCTATAGCATTCTATAATACACACTTTAGGACATCCTGTTATTAGCAAAAAGAAAAAAACATTAAGAAACAGCAAATTGTGCTCTATCCCAAGAACAAAAAGGAAACAGAAATTGCCTTATGCTAAACTAGACAGACGGTGCTAGACTAGACAATGTTTACAAGACTAAACAAGAAATAGAGTTTGCCTAATGTTAGACTAGAAAGCCAATATTTACACAGAAATTTTTATAGGTTAAAAAATTAAAGGAAACCATGTTCAGAAAAATATGATAAAATTTTTCCATAAATAAAACAATGAGAGGTAGGTTGGGAATAGGATGAATTGGAGGAGGAAAATGTGTTGGTAACTTGAATCACTGAACAGGAATCACTGAAAAGATACAAAGATTGTTTTTAAGAAGATTAATATAACACTGTAATACTTACTTGCTCTTATTTCCTCTCTGTGTCTCTAAAAATGTACAGTTTTGTAAAGAGAAGACTAAACAATTCTTACAATGTTTGGTATTTATGCAGGTGACTATTAAAAAGTAGCACAAAAATGGTGCAGGGCTAATACAGTTTTATTGGCGTGACATTTCCAGGTCTCACTGTAATTTAATTAGTTTGAGGTAGATTCTAAAATTTATTTTGGAGATTTTACACTGTTCTGCAAATATTCTAATGATATTCAGTGATTAGATACTAGTAATGGTTACATTACATTTGTGTATTTTTTAAAGTTGAGAGAATTACATCAGGGCAGTCATTTTGAAGACTGATGATGATAAGCAGTAGGAGGATGTTTTATAGGAGGAAATGCTGGTCCTTATTAGATTACATATTACTCTCCTACAGGCCTTTTATGTTCCCAGTATTTAACTTAATCTACACTCAAGAGCTATTCTTAATGTCTCCAGCCATATTTATGGCTCCTTTCCTATTTCAATTCAAATGAATCGATACTCTGAATTTATTTGTTGTTAAAAACAGAGGGTTAAGTGTTCCTCGTAATATTCCCCGTACCTATTGCTATAGTTAACATTCATTTCACAGATGTTGGTAGTAATTAGAGAACACTTGTTCTGTCCATTCTGTTTGTCTTTGGTTTTGGTAATGATGCTCCAACTGGTCTTTGCCTATGTTACCATTGCAGTGGTAACACATTCATGCTGTCACGATGAGAATGAAAAATTTAATATTCATGGGCTCTATTATTTCTCTAAAGCAGGATTCCAATCTATGATATATGAATCACAGTTTTCAAATTTGGTCCACAATGTATAATAAACTATAATTTGCTAGCAAAATTTTACTCAACCAAGAGGCTAAAATGTAATCATTCATTTTTTTGATATGCATTATTTCAGTTAATTCGATTCTACTTTCTCTGTCATTGGACTTAGAGCTCAGTCTTTTAAAATCAGCTAAAAATTGAAAGTCACATATAGACTAGAAGGCATCCAACCAATGCTCACATTATTTCAAATGACACATTACCTCTGAAATAGCTAGGCCAACATATGAATGGAGTCTGACTTAGCCCTCAAAACACTTATTATATTTTTTCACTACCAATGCCTCCTTGGTATTTGGTTATATACTTAAAGTGGTGACATTACAATTTTCTTTTTTTTCTTTTATTTATACAAGAACTGGGGTACAGGCCAGAAGTTGAGGGGTGGGGTGAGAGGATCACCAGAGACAGAGTGGGGAGCAGAACAGGCAGACTGACTGAAACACACTGCTGAGGGGAGCAGTGGGCAAGGCAGGAGAGGTCTGCTATGCCATGTGGGTCCCCTCCCTGGCCGGCGGCAGGGATCAGACTCATGCTGCAATGGTTGTAGTTTGCTTCATAGTGCATTGCTTAACCCACTGCGCCACCAAGGCAGGCCCCATTACAATTTTCAATAACAAATCACAGTTCTTACGTGTAAAGATAATAAACTGTGAATAGGGTGGCCACAGTTTGCAATATGTTCTGTCTCATTTGGTAAACATGTTGCACATGCCTAGATTTTAGTATAAATCAAGCATACAAAATTTTTAGTACATAAAATCTCAAGTATGACTAAGTTTTGAAAAAGTCTTTAGACTTTAGGGGAAAGACCTGAGCTAAGGATTTATGTGGCATCTGTTTGTTACCTATTTTGGTACTATCTTGGTATGTCACTTTTGGACAAATCACTAAACCCATTCAGTCCTCAATATGATGAGACTTTTCTAATTACTAATATTGCTTTCAAGCAAGATGTTAAGTTTTTGTAATGCATTCCATTTATTATAATTCTCCTATAATTAAAACACTTTCAAATTAGAGTAGTAACAATATCATACACATGTACATGCACAAATATACATGTTAATATTTACCAACAAAACTGTTTTGAAACTATTTCGTAGAGACTGATATGAAAATCTTACCAGATACTATTGGAAGAGGTACAGTAAAAGAGACTGTTACACAAAGCTTCACAGATGCTATTGGAAGAGGTACAGTGAAGGAGGAAACTCAGGTACAATCAGAGATTCATCCTGGTAAGAACAACATTATTTCATGCTTATTCATGCTTTATATATTCTATGGAGTTTCTCTATGTTTGGATTTTATATGAACATAGTGCTTATAGGTCACTAAACATGTTAAAAAATTTCTTCATAAATTGTCTTCTATAACTACTTGAACTCTTGCCTTTATTATCAATGTCAAAACACCTACATATGGTTAGGTCTGAGAGTTTATCCATGCAAGTGGTGCATAAACAAGCCAATGCTGTAGGGACCTGGATATATGCTTGATGAAGTATTCCAGCCACTGGTATAATCACTTCCTTTTTTGACAAAAAAAAAAAATGCTAGCTTATGAATGCCATAGGAAAAAGAATCAAGCAGGTAGTTCTTTCATTGGAAACAATATTCCCTCTATATGATTAAAATGTCAGGAGAACTTATATTCTTAGATGAAGGAAAGAGCATCAGTTTGATTATACACTTCATAGTATGCCACTTACCCTGGCATGACAGTGCTTGATATACTTCCTCCTCATTTTTGGTATGATGCAAAGTAAGCAGAAAGTTTAACTGAGGAATAAGGTTAAGAGGCAACCAGAGATGGGGAGCATAATCACAAAAAAAATGTCATTCAATTATGACCCATCTCTGTACCCTCAGAAGAGCAATATTTGAAGTGTCACATTGTTGAATAAATAACTTGATGGGTGTCAAGATTTGAAAGGTCTGAAAAGTCTCCTATTTAGGTAATTAGTGGGAATAATTTAAGTAGAGATAGAAAGAGGCAGTAGAAACTTCTGAAGAAATAGTCACTGAGAAAACTGAAGTATGTTGGTAAAATATTAATCTACACAAAGCAAACTCAGTCTAACTTAGTAGCAGACTACCTACCAAGAAATTCACACCCAGGCCCATCACAGTAACTGTGACAAGGAGGAAAACCAAAGAGACTTAAAGTCATACATAAAAAATTTACATTTATGGGTCTCCAAAGTAGTAATTGATAATATATTTCACAAGATCTGCACAAAGGGTAGGGTGTGAGAAAGGATAAATATTAGGAAGAAAGTGACATAAAATGGTAACTTGAATTCAGCAGAATAAATGAAAGATCCAGAGGTAATGAATAATTAGGTCAGTATAACAAATTATGTCAATTTTTACTTGATAAATCTTTCTTTTTGTTGTTTTCAAAAGGTAAGACAAATTTTAATAAAAAAATTAATAAAAAAGAATACAGCGCCATAAAAATGACTAAAACATGTTTACAGTGTTTCTGATATTAATTCATATGATATGTAAAACAATGGCACAAAAATTTCTCAGAGCTAACACAACAATATATAGGTGTGACATTCTATACCTGAATTTAATCAGTATAAATTTGAAATAGATATATAATTGACTGAGGGGATTATATACAGTTTTATAAATATTCTAATGATTTGTTGATTAGACATCATTAATGGATGTAGCTATAGAAGTGTATTCTTTTAAAGCTGAAAGAATTATAGCAAGATAGCAATTTTGAAATCAGCAATATATTTAAGCAAAGGGAGAATATTGTGAATAAGGAAAAGTTGACTCTTTTTAGATTACTAATTACTTCATCATAGGAATTTTTTGCTCCTAGTGTTGAAACAAATCTGCCCTTAAGGGCTAGTCTTAATGTCTTCATTTTCGTCTAAGGATCCTTTGCTACTGTATTCAAATGAGTTAGTTCTTTGAATGTATCTGTTGCATAAAGACCAGAGGGAGAGGTGTTCCCATTAATGTTCCAGTAATGTGTTTTTATAGCTCACATCCCTTTCACAAATATTGGTGATTAGTTACAGAATACTTGTTCTGCCCATCCAAAAATGTTTTGGGCTAGGTAATGATGCAACAACTGGTCTACTCACGAGTGCTGGACCATAAAATCCATTACAGTGGTGGTATATTTGTGTTGCCATGGTGACAGAAGAAGCATTAAATATTCATGGGCTCAATTATTTCTTCAAAACAAAACTTCCAAACTAAGATACCTAAATTATGTAGGGTTTCTCATGTTAGTTCATACTCAGAACCAATAATTTGTAAACAAAATACCTAATTTGTACCTGAAAGGCACTGATTCTAGTGATTCCTTTTTTTTTACATGCCATTTTTCAATGAATTTAATGCTATGTTCTATTTCAGTGGACCTGGAGGAAGTTTCTAAAACCTTATAAAATTTGAAAACAATGTAGATATTCAAATGAAAGGGACACAAGATCAATACTCATGTTACTGCATATACAATACAATATTGCTTTAATACAGCTAGAAGGTCTATAGGTCTATATATGAATGGTCCCTAAGAGGACATTTCATTGCAGCCCTCAAAGTGTTTTTCTACCACTAATTCCTCCTTCATTTATGTTTAAATAACCTAAGGAGGGCATTAAAAATTTCCTGTACAAATCAAATATTTCTCCTTATGGTACTAGTCTGTGATAGGGTGACCACAGTATGCAAGGTGGTCTAGGGAAAAAAATTGTGTTCTGTTATTATATTAGTACCACATGAGTTTTTTTAATGTATACATGAAATCTTGATTATTCAGACCAAATCCCCAGTATGACTGAACTTTGAAAAACCTATAGATTTTATGGGAAAAGCTGTTGTTAAGATATTATAAGAAGTAAGTTTGTGTCTCAATTTTGGCACTCCCTGGATATATCATTTGGTAAAATCACCAACCCTCTCTAATCATTAACATGATTAGCCTTTTCTGGCTGCTAATGGTACTTTCAAGTTAAGGTATGTTTCTGTGCTTCATGTCTTATTATTGATTATTCATTTAAAATTAAATAATATAATCAAAAAGTAACAATATACATACAGGATGATACGCACACATAAGTTAATATTTACGAGAACATTTTGAAACTGTTTATTTTTATAGATTCTGATATAAAAGTCTTTGTAGATGCTATTAGAAGAGGTTCAATAAAGAAGACCTATGTAGAGAACTTCGCAGATGCTGTTAGAAGAGGTTCAGTAAAGGAGATTGATATAGAAAACTTCACAAATGCTATTAGAGGGGGTTCAATAAAAGAAGCTGATATAGAGATCTTCATAGATGCTGTTGAAAGAGGTTCAGTAAAAGAGGAAACCAAGGTACAATCAGAGATTCATCCTGGTAAGAACAAAATTCTTTCACTTTTACTCATTTTTGTGTCGTCTAAGGCGTTTCTCTATTTTGGGACTTAGATGATTATAGTGCCTATATGCTAATGGAAGATGTTAAGAAAGTCTTCATAATTGCCTCCAATAATTACTTCTCTTTATTATTATATATAACGCTTGTCTTTATTAGTAACAGAAATGAGTTAGGATTATAAGCTTAAGAGCTAACCCATGAATATAACTCTTAAGTATATACAAAAATAATATAGACTTATGGAAACAACCTTAATAGAAGTAGTCTAGATGTTGATCTGCTCACTTTATAGTTTTTATTAGCAAAATCTGAAATGTTAGCTTATGAATGCTAGGACAAGTAATTGAGCAGGAACTTATTTTGTTGACTATTATTTACCTCTACATAATGAAAATATCTAGTAAATTTATATTATCAGATGAAGGAGAGATTGTCAGTTTTATAGTTCATAACTTACTGCCCTATATCCTGACATGACATTGTTTGACACACTTCATCTTTGGTGTGACAGCAAAGGTAGCAGAAAGATTTGTGAGAAATAAGGTAAAGACACAATCAGAGAGGGAGAGCCCCATCAAAAAACAATTGTCATCCAATTGTGACTAAGTCAATGCACCGGTCTGTATCCTCAGAGGCATAGAATTATTAGAAGTTTCATATTGTACAGGAGACATCATAAAATAGAAAATAGTGTAGAATAATCAATAATAAATAATCAAACAACATTAACAAGTCTACAAGGAGAGAGAAAATAAGAATCCATCTATACGAATAGAATATTTTAACTTAAGACCATTTTTATACATTTTCCAATCCCCAAAAGAAAACCACAAGGCGCATGTAGAGAAACAAAAAATTGGGAGTCAGAGTTCTTATGAGCAATCCAGATATAAGATTCCAGTAACTACATTTAAAATGTTGAAGAAAACTGCTGAGTACCAGGAAATGAAGATTTATGGCAACAACTCATCAAATAGGGAGTTTTATAAAATATATGGGATTTTTTTCATTTTTCTTTCAATTATACTAAAAAAATTGGTGTTGAAAGTGTGAGTAGAGTCAGGATAGCAGAGATGGGAATAACTAAAGAGTCATCAAGAGTAGATTTGAAAGGTCATAAAAGAATTTTATTCATAAAATATAGTGAACAATTTAAGTAGAACAGAGAAAGGGGTAGGAAAAACTAGAAATAGTAACTTAAAATATTGAAACAATTGTTGATAGATATGAATCTGCAGAATCCAAATTCAATGGAATCATAGCAGAGTAAGTATCAAGATGCCCACACCCAGAACAATTAAAATGGATATTATGTGGACAGAGACAAACAAACCCTTGAATATGTGAAAAGGAAAACAAATCATGTGAAATAGCACCCAGGTAACTAAGCACCTAATTTAGCATGGGAAACTAGACTAAACAGAAGGAAGTGTGATGGCAGATTAAAAATGCTGACAGAAAAAAAAAATCAAAACCCCTATGCACCAAGAATAATATATAGAGCAAAGCTATCTTTCAAAAATAAAAATGAGATAAAAGGGTCCCAAATAAATAAAAATTGAGAGAACTATCTTCTAGCAGCAAACTATACCAGAAACACAATAGTTTTTCAAAAGGAAAGTGACTGACCTATGACAGTTTTTTGAATTCTGCCCCCAAAGAGCTGGGTTAAGGAACTGTATAAATCCAAGAAGAGTATGAAAATATACCTTGTCTCCTTTCTTGATAAATTGATTTCAAAGGTAATTGTTTAAAACAATATCTATAATGGTGCTTTGTTGGGCTTATAAAATTTGGAAAATTCATATACACCACAGTAGTACCCTGTAGATGAAGTATGGGAGCAGTCATGTATTTGAGTAAGAAAATGACAGTGCATTAGCTGAAATCAACTAGAACAAATATATAGAACCAGAAATTATAAACCAGATGTTTATCACAGCAGGCACTGTAAATTTACACTTGCTCTTAATTCTTCCTCATCTTTATTAAATGATGTCAGTTTACACATAGAAATAATTATAACAAAAGACTTCATACATAAAATATATAAGGCATAACAATAATTTCACAAAAGAAAGAGGTAGTGGAACTATATAGAAGTAACAGTTCACTATCTCACTGGAATTTAATTAGTCTAACTAATGAATGAAGTACATTCTACAGCTAGATGTTCATATTACACATCTCAATGTAAGTTTTAAAAACCTTTGAACTAGTTTAAATAGACAACTTGATTGAAAATAGTTCAGTGAACTACAAGTAGTTAGAAATTCTTAGGTAGACTAAAGCAGTGGTGAAACAGGGAAATTGTGACCCTCACTTGATTGTAAGATTCTCCAGAGCAATGTTCAAATTCCTGTACCTTAACCCAATCTAAATTTAAAAGGTATGTGATCACCTCTTACTTATCTGAAGATCCTTTGCTTTTTTGATTCAAATGGCTCTGTTCTCTTTCTTATATATCTGTTGAAGACCAGAGTGGCTAAAATATCTGTTAAGTGTGCCACAGTTTTATATTGCTATAACTCATATTAATATCACAAAGTGTGCCTTAATAATTCATTTAAATCATGCCCTTTGGGCGTGGGGTATGTTTCTGGACTAAGAAGCCATTGTTTGCAGATTAACCTGTGGGGAGAAAATGTTATGTTCTACTTCACCAGGTACATCTGCACAGGGTGATTATACTTTAATATACACCTGGAAGTTATATATTTGTGTCATAATTTCCATGGAATAAATGAAAGTGACCATTGAGTAGAGAAGCACTGATTAAGGAATTACATTGCCTATAATTATATATAAAATGTGTCATTCCATGGTTATTAGGCTTTGGTTCTATAACTAAACATCCCCATACCTCAGTATAACATGATTTATTTAAATGCTCCACAAATTTCTGTTTGACATTTTTGTAAGTCTGCCATAGAGACATTTAACTTCAATGTTTTTCCATGATAAAAAAGATAATTAAGTAACCTCCCTCCCCTTCACACACATACATTCATACGGTACTAGTTTCCACACAAAGCATTTTTGAAATTTCTTTATAGGGAGTAATGTAGAAAACTTGACAGATGTAATTCAAGGAACAGATGCAAAAGGACAACGCAGGACAGAACCAGTGATGGTCCCAGGTAAGAACAAGGATATTACAAATGTAGTATTTCATATTTGTAATCTTCTCATGAATATAATTCTCAATGCTTAATGGCAACATTGTCTATAGTTTACTGGTTTTTGGATAAAATGTTTGAAGAAGTCTTCCTTTAGTTACTTGTTTCCTTACATTAAGTATTAATGCAACATTAGTGAGATGTTTCAAGTTCTAATACTAAATCATCTAAAATGTCACCCATAAAATTCAATTCTTTGGTAACTTACACACTAACCAATTATTTTCTACTTATACTCTACTTGTAGCCTAGATAGGGTTTTTTTTTTCCCCTCAAATTTGCTAATATCGAAATGCTATCTGTAGATGTGATAAGTAAAGGCATAGAATGCCATTTCTTTCTCATCTCTGTTTACATCATAAAGATATAAAGACGACTTCACTATGTCACCTGTAGTTAAGCGGTCCTTTGGTCATGATCTGTTGTTTCGAGATTATATAAGGGAACAGGTCTGTTAAATGTCAGACTACCTCTTTCATTTTTGCTGTGATACTGAATGAAGAAAATAGTCTAACAGGAGAAGAGGAAAGATATTTTTAAACAGAGCCTCGTTTAAACCACTGACTTGAAAATGCAACTATGTATGTGCCGGGGAGGAGAGGTTCTCAGAGCAGAAACAAGAGAGGCTCTGCTCACCAGGGAAAATTTTCAGTAAATTTATCAATTTATGAATAGATGAATAAAAAACTAAATATCCAAACAAATTAATAAATAAGAAAAGCAGTACTAAGGTGCAAAGCAAAAAGCACTCTTATCAACAAGCCCAACTAGGGGGTGACTAAAACCAGGATAAAATGATACTATAAAATGATACAATACTATAATACAATAATTGTAACATTACTTTATAGCAAAATGAATAAAAGATACAATATACAAAGAAATAGTAAATGGTGCCCAAGCTCAGGAAAAAAGTAGGCAATAAATACTGCTTGTAAGATCTTGATGTTGGGGCCTTCCTGGTGGCACAAGGGGCTAAGTCTCAGCACTATGAAGCTATCTTCAGGCACTGCAGCATGAGTTTGATCCCCAGTCAAGGAGCTGACCCACATGGTGCAGCAGACCTCCACTGTCTTAGCCACTGCTCCCTTCAACAGTGTATCTCAATGGATCTGCCTGTTCTGCTCCCCATTCTGTCTCTGGTGAATCCTCTCACTCCATACCTCTTGCCTACACCCCAGGTCTTGTATGCATAAATAAATAAAAAATCTTAAGAAAAACAAAGATGTGTACTAAGCAGATAATCTCTACAAGAATAAGAAGAAACAATGCTCAATGAAAAAACTAATATGAAAAAACCCCACATCATAAAATAGATAATAGTGTAAATTATAAAATGTCATTCCAAAATACAAATACTAAAGTTTAAATGATACTAAATGAAGTGAACATTTCACCTAATAGTTCCAAGAGTGAAAGTGATTGGTCAGAAAAATGACTCAGCAAGTTAAGATAATGGGAATATTAGAAGAAGAGAAGAGAAAGAAGAGAGCAGTAAAAGTTACTGAAGAAAAGATGGATGAAAACCTTGAAAACACCTTAGAGAAATGTATTAGTCTCTATTACCAAGCACAAGGAAGACTAAATAAAGGAAGCACAAAATAAAATTCATGAGACCTACCATAGCAAAAATGTTTAAGGGAAAAAAAGAAGTGAATATATTGAAAATAATAAGAAAAAACCGATAAAAAAGGGTGTTAAAAACCAATGTTCACAATATTGCAAATAACCCATTATCTCTAACCCCCCTAGGAAGTCAACATGCTAACAGGCCCTGAAAGGGCAGTATCAGTCCTCCAAATGGCATTATTCATTTCCACTGCTGATGCCTCATTGGTTTATAAGTAAATAACTCAAAATGGGGGCATTACAATAGTCTTGAAAAAAATCAAATTGTTTCTGCCTCACAGTTATATTATATTAGTAGGTTAGATTTAGTAATATTCTGTTACATAGTTTGTGGTCTAGAAAATGGAAGTTGTGCTTCTGGTACATCTTTACTACATGATTTTTATTGTACATATTAAATTTTTATTCAGATCATTCTCCTGTATGGTTTAACTTTACAAAAACTTTTAGACTATATGGGAAAGCCCCTCATTAAAAAATTATGAGATATTAGTTTCCATATCAATTTTGGAAACTACCTGGATATGTTACTTTAGTCAAATAAATAAACATCTCTAATCTGTGACATAGTGAGCCTTTTTATATTGCTTGAGACACTTTACAATTAAGGTATTATGTTTCTACAACCCATGCCTTTCATTATAATTATTCTTCTGTAATTAAACACATTCTAATTAGAGGAGTAACAGTATTTCACATACAAGCACATGCACAAATACACATAGATTAATATTTACCTTGCAAGAGTGTTTTGAAACTGTTCGTTTTAATAGAGACCAACAGAGAAACCTTCACAGTTGCTAATGGAAGAGGTGCAATAAAGGAGACTGATAGAGAGAGTTTCTCTGATGCTTTTGGAAAAGGTCCAATAAAAGAAAGCCAGAGACAATCAATGACTCATCCAGGTAAGAACAAGAGTACCTCATGACTATTCATGACTTAAGTATTTTCTGGGTTATCTATATGCTTGGAGCTTATATAAATATAGGCTCAAAAAACTCTCCACAGTGTTCCTGCTGTCATTGAACACTTGCCTTTATATTTCATGGAAAAATAAATATGCATTATAAGTTTCATATCTTATCCATAAAAGCAATGTATTCAGTGCTATGGGGTCTTGGGATTATGTTTAATGGGAATATTCCAGATAGTGGGCTACTCACTTTCCTTTTGGGGTTGGAAAATATATGGTGTGTATTTTCAGAAGCAGAAATGCTAACTTATGAATGTGATAAGAAAAGGAATTGAGCAAGTAGTTATTTAATTTATTATTTCCTTCTGTGTGATTAAAATATCAGGTAAATTTGCATTCTCAAATGGAGAGAGCATCAGTTTTGTTTTACAGTTCATAGCTTAGAAGATGGCCCCTTATTTTGGTATGACAGTGTCTGACACATTTCTTCTGCATTGATGTGACACAAGGAATCAGGGAGCTTAATAAAGAAATAAGGTAAAGGGACAACCAGAGAGGGAGAGCCCTGTCATAAAGTGATTGTCATTGAAATGTGACTGAATACATACCCAAGTCTGTGCCCTCAGGGGAAAAACGTTAGATGCTTCAGGTCATAGAGAGGAGACCATAAAATAGCAAATAGTGCAGCCTAATCACTAACGAATCAGACAAACAATAAGAAGAAGCCTACAAAATTTAGGTAATCCCAGTACTGAAATGTGCTAAAATATTTTATCTTAAATCCATTTATACACACCTTCCCAACTCCCAAAGGAAAACAACAGTGACACGTGCAAAGAAACAGTAAGTTAGAACCCATACACAGGATAAAAAGACAAAACAAAATGTTCTGATGAGCACCAGAGGTGTGGGATTCCAGACAACAATTATGAATATGTTTAAAGAATGAAGAAAGCTGTGCTTAAAGGAAAGGAAGATTCATGGCTACTGGTCATCAAATAGGGAATATAAAAAAATACATGGAGAATTATTTCCTCAGTCATAATGAAAACTCTACAGATAAAAGTTCAAGTTTAAGGATACCTTAGAGGAGAGTAAGGATGTGATGATCAAGTGTAGATTTGAAGGGTCAGAAAATAGATTCCACACCTCAAATAACAGGAGTAATTTAAATAGAGCAGAGAAGAAAGGGGCAGAAAAAGTTATTTTTGAAATAGTGACTGAAAAAAATTGAATCATATTTGTTGATAAATATGAATCTACACAATCAAAACTCAATGAATTCTAAGCAGAATAAGTACCAAGATACCCACACCCAGTTCTATCACAGTGAATGTGTTGAGGAGAAAGAAAGAAAATTTTGAGTACTAAGTGGAAAACAACACATCATAAAATAACATCCAGGTAAGCTGAACTCTTGACATAGGAAACTAAGGGCCAGAAGACAACGAGACAGCATATTCAAAATGCGGAAATAAAAAATTGACACACCAAGAATTATATGTCCAGCAAGATTAAATTTCAAAATGAAGGTGACATAAATGGATTTCAAAGTAAATAAAAATTGAGAGTACTCTTTGCTAGCTGACACCTTATTGGAAATAGAAAGGAAAGTTCTTTGGGCTGAAAGCAACTGAGTTGTTTTTGTGTGTATGGTGTGTAGTAGTAGTCTAGTTTTGTTACAGGGTAGGGAGAGGAGTACTTAGAAGTTTTAAGTCTGCCCTTTTTGAATGGGTTTTGCCATTTGCTGTATTAAGACAAACATACAAAACCTTTAATGGAAAGGAACTTTAATACAACTAGGGTACAATAAAGAAAGAACAAAGAATATAGTTATTAAGTTAAGCATTTAAAGTTATTTATTTTTTTGAGGGTAAAAGTTTAGCCAATTAGGATTGGCCCAAAGTAAGGCCTAAAAACTTAGCACACATTTAAAGGACTTTTTAGTAGATACTTATAGAAAAGGGTTAGAAAGAGTTAGACAAATTTGGGAGGAAAAGAGCAAAATTAAAATTAAGATGAAAGTTGTCATTGCTAACCTTTTCACGGGCTTTTCATCCACATTTGTTTTAACTAGTTTAAGACTAAAAAGCAAGCACAGTTTCTTCACATGTCCCTTTGCTTTACGTGCCCCATCCAGGTCTCCTTGTTGTTCTTTATCTTCCCTTCTTCTCTTTTTTGTAGAAATTTTATTCTCAGCTCCACTGGGCGGAACCAGGATTTTGGGAACTTCCCCTTTTCCTGGGACCACCCTGTTACAGTTTCATCCTTTTGCATGTAGTTCTCCAGTTTTCCCAGCATCATTTATTGAACAGACTATCCTTTGGAAACGAGTTTTAAAAAACCTTTTAAATTGGACCGTAGTTGGACTTTAGGTAGACAACTTGTATGCCATGTTATATGTTTTATAGAAAAAGAACTCAATGAACTACAAGTAGTAAAAGATTCTCTGAAAGATTTAAAGCAACAAGAGGACATTGTGAAGAAAAATATATGAACTTCACACAACTGTATATTTTGCCACACACAGCTTTTAATTCCTAGCTCTTAACTAGTTTTACCCAACATGGTCTATAGTGACCTCACTGCTTAGCTGAGGATCCTTTGATTTCCTGAATCAAATGACTCTGTCCTTCATACCCATATTTGTTTAAGAAATACTAGAGGGCTTAAAATATACCTACTAACGTACACTGGTTTTATATTGTTATAAGTCATATCACTGTCAGAAAATTATGAATTTCTTTAATCCATGCTCTTTGGAGGATCACTATATTTCTGGGATTAAGAACTACAATTTGTAGATTGATCTGTGGGAAAAAAAATGTTATGTTCCTCTTCATCAGGTACATCCACACAAAATGAGTGTACTTTAATGTAAACCTGGAAGTTTTATATTTGTTTGGGATAAATAATTTTTTGTGATAATTTCTCTGGGATAAATGTGAATTACTGGGAGAGAGCATTGGATAGTATAGCACTAAAGAATTATGTGGCATATGGTTTTATGTAAAAATTGTCATTACCTGAACTAAACATTTAGTTAAATTAATAGTTTTAAAAAAATAGTTAAACTAAACATGTTTAGTTCTATAACTAAACATCTCTATCCCTCAATATAACATGGCTTCTATAAATCCTCTCCAAGTTTCCATTTGAAGATTTCATGAGTCTCCATATAGATATTTTATTTTAATGTTCTCCTATGATAAGGAAAATTAACTAAGTTAATCCTACACAAACACACACACACACACACACTCCTTTGTTAACAGTTTCCATACAAAGCCTGTTTGAAATCTCTTTATATCTCTAGGGAATAATGTAGAAAACTTGACAGATGTAATACAAGGAACAGATGCAAAGGAACAATTTAGGACACAACCAGTGATGCTCCCAGGTAAGAATAAGGTGTAGTATTTCACATTTTTTTTATCTTCTTATAAGTATAATTAGGTTGTGATGTTTAATAACAACATTGTTTTTAGTTTATTATTTGGGGACAAAAGCCTTCAAAGCGTTCCCCTTTAATTAGTTGTTAGTTGTTTGCATTAAGTATAATTGTAAAAGTTGATATGTATTTTAAGTTCCAGCACACATTCATCTAAAATGTCATATATTAAAACCAATTCTAATGTCAATTTGAACATGATAGGTACACAGATAACCACTTATTTTTACTTACACCATTTATAGCCTAGATATAGTGTTTTCTTTTCAAATTTGCAAATGCAGAAATGCTATCTGTAAATGTGATAAGTAATCATTGTGGTTATTTGTCTTTCTCCAAGATGAAAATAATAAGAAAACTTGTAACATATTACCTATAGTTAGACCAGTTCCCTAGGCATACTTTGTGTTTTGGAGATTGTACAACAGAACAGGATTGTGTTAAATGTTAAACACACCTCTCTTTGAGCTTCATGTGATACTGACAGAAGAACAGCTTAAAAAGGGGGATTAGGAAGAGATACTTATTTAAAAGAGTAGTAAAAAAAGTGAGAACCAATAATAAAAAGTGCAGCTTTGGGCATGCCCAAGGATAGTTCTACACAGGAGCAACATGAGAGGCTTCACTCATCTGGAGAAAGAGAATTTAGCAAATTGTGCCTAGTAATTCACTAAAATTAACTATCTGTTATGCCACTTAACTAAGTGGCTAAGTAATGAATGGATGAGCAAAGAAAAAATACATATTGACTGAATGAATGAAAAAAAAAATAAGACAACACTAAATCACAAAGCAAGAAAGCACTATTAGCTATTAGCCTAGAAGGGTTAACAGAAATCAGAACAGTGTTGCTATATAGCAGTGTATCTAGAGCAAATACATATTATCTAGATACAGCAGTGTATCTAGAGCATACACATATTAGCTAAACTAAAGTAAGTAAAATATACAACAAAATAGTAAATTGTGCCCAAGTTCATGAAAAAGCAGACAAAAGAAACTGATTGTGAGACCCTGATATTGTATTAGGTAGGCAAAGTTTACAAAATAATTATTATAAATATCTTCAACGAACTTAAAAAATTTATGCTCAAAGGAAAAATTATGTGATAAAAACACATCATAAAACAGATGAGAGAGAGAAAGAGAGAAAAAGAGAGAAAGAGAGAGACCTAAAGGAGCTTACACCTCTAGAGATGCAGCGGCATTCCCCCAGCCTTTGGGGAAGGCTCTAGTTAGAGACTTATGAAGAATTGATGTTGCTGTGATTTTGGTATTACCTAAATATATCATTTTGGTCAAAATGCTAAGCCTACCCAATCCTCAATATAATGCATCTTTTCTAATTGCTAATGGGGCTTTCATGTTATTACTATGTTTTTACAATCCATGTCTTTCATTATAATTCTCCTTTAATTAAAACACATTCTAATATGAGGAGTAACAGTAACCCCCCACACATATTGCTAAAACACAAATATGTTAATATTATTTACCATACAAAAGTGTTTTGAAATTGTTTATTTTTATAGAGACTGACATAGAAAGATTTCCAGATGCTCCTGGAAGAGGTTCAATAAAGGAGACTGATAAAGAGAGCTTTGCAGGTGCTATTAGAAGAGGTTCAATAAAAGAGGAAACCCAGACACAATCAAAGATTCATCCAGGTAAGAAAAATATTTCATATAATTTGTATTTTCTCTGGGGTTTATCCATGCTTGGTTCTTCGATAACAACAGTGCCTGTAGGCCACTTGAACACATTAAAAAATTCTTCATAAATTGTTTGCTATAATTACTTGAAATCTTGTGGTTACTATCAATGGAAAAATAGAGACATGCTATAAATTTGAAAGCTCATCATGAAGTAATGCTATAGAGACCTGGAGATATGCTTAATGGTGTAATCCAGATACTGTTCTACTCACTTTCTTTTTCCTGCTAGGGAAGGTATGGTGTATGCTAGTTTATGAATGATAAATGGAGGAATTAAAAAAGTAGGTTTTTCATAAGTTATTACTTTCCTCTACATGATTAACAAAAGGTAAATTTATGATTTCAGATGGAGAGACTGTCAGCTTTGGTGTACAGTTCATAGTTTATGCTATTGCCTTTTATCCTTGCATGAGACTGTCTGACATATTTCCTCCTCATCTTTGGTGTGACAGCAAAGAAAGCATAGAGATTAATGGAGAATAAGTTAAAAGAAAGAGAGAGCACCCTGTTATAAAATATGTATCATCCAACTGTGACTGAGTACATGTGCAAGTCTGTCTGTGCCCTCAGAGCAGCAGTTTTAGAAACTTTGTTTTGTAGAAAAGGAGGATTCATCAAATACGGAAGAATGCAGTGTAATCACACAATAAATAATCAGGCAAACAACAAAAACTAGCCTATGAAGGAAACTCAGTATCCAGGTGTGCTAAAGAGCATACTTTCAAACCCCCACCTTCCCCCCCAAAAAAAAAACCCCAAATCAACCATGTCACATGTTAAAAGCCACATGTTGTAGGACAAGAGGACAAAAATAAGTGTTCTGGTGAACATCCCTGATATAGATTTCTAGAAAACAGTTACAGATAACTTTGAAGAGATGAACTAACCTCTGCTTAAACTGGAAAGGAAGATAAATGACAACATCTTGTCAGATAGAGAATATCAAAGTAAAACATAGAGAGTTTTTCTCTATCTTTAGGAAATATCTACTGTTGAAGAACAAGACTTGTAACAGAGGTGAATAAGGAGAGGTGTCAAGAGTACACTTAAAAGGTCAGAAAGAATCTCCACACCCAAACTAATGTGAGTCATTTAAGTCAAGCAGAGAGATAAAGGGAAATAACTGAAAAAATTGAAATAGGTTTGTTGATAAATATGAAACTTCACAAACCAAACTCAATGAAATCTTAGCAAAATAAACTATGGTATCCACACCCAGACCCATCACTGTGACTGTGATGAGGAGAAAGACAAAGAATCTTTAATGCCTCAAAGGGAACACTGTTTATTCTGTAAATTAAGAGTGCTCAGTAAACTGAACACTTAGGATGGGAAGCTATGGTGGTCAGAATCACTGAGCCCGAAAGTGAAAAACTAAAAGCTTTTTTGGTAAGATTTGGTACAAGACCAGGATGTCCACTTGCACCACTGCTATTCAACATAGTATTTATTGGAAGTTCTAGCTGGAACAATTAGACAAGAGAAATATATAAGAGGAATCCAAATTGGGAAAGAAGTAGAGCTAGCATTACTTAAAGATGTCATGATAATATACACAGAGATCCCTCAAGACACCATGGAAAAACTAATAGAAACAATCAGTTTAGCAACATGGCAAGGTATAAAAACACACACAAATCAGTTTCCTTCCTATACACAAACAATGAGATGGAAGAGGAAGAAGTTAAGAAAATGATCCCGACAGACTGGGGACACCTGGTGGGGAGGGGAGGGGAAGGGTCGAGGGAAGATGGGAACACGAGGGACTGAGGTGATGGTGCACTGGTGAGATGGTGATGGGGAATACATGGGGATTACAATTAATGGCAAGTATATGTAAATTTTAAAATATTTTAATAAAAAAAGAAAAAAAAGAAAAAAAAAGAAAAAATGGATAAGAAAAAATTATAAAAAAAAAAAATGATCCCATTTAGAATTACACCAAAAAAAAAAAAAAACCAAGGAGAAAACCTAACAAAAGAAGTAGAAAATCTATATAAAGAAAGCTGTAAGGTATTGTTGAAAGAAATGGAAGACAAAAAGACTGGCCTGTGTTGTGGAGTGTGGGTGAGTAGGTGCATTTTGGTGATAATCTCTGATGGGAATACCCCAATATTATCTCAATTAAAAATAAGTAGATTTATTAAAAACATTAAAGCAAATAAAAATCAATGGACTATGGGTACTCTGAGGGGAAAATCCTATATTGTGAATATATTTACAAGGATGTAAAACAATGATATTTCATTAACAATTTTTTTAAATCACAATTCAATCAATTATTTCAATCACAATTTTATATTGTGAATATATTTACAAGGATGTAAAACAATGATATTTCATTAACAATTTTTTTCATTAATAATCTTTCTTTTTTAAAGAAAGAAATCACTGAAATGCCAGATTCATAATGCTGGTAGAAAAGAACTAGCATACCATGATAATATACCTAGCAACACTATTTTAAAAAATAATAATGAGATAAATTCCTAAATATATACAAATAATGAGAACTATTACCTTCCTGTGTGTGATTGCATATAGTTCTTTGAATCCCTCCCCCAGAAGAATGTAGGTAAACATGGGTAAAATATTCTATATATCCAGTCAGCAGTATGAAAGCATATAAATGGGTCCTTACTTGTATTATTTGATTTAAATAGTAATTGTTTAAAACAACAATTATACCAATGATTTGTTTGACCTATACAATTTGGAAAGCCATATTCTTCAGAGGCAACACAAAGTTGATGTGCTATGTAGTCATGTATGAGTAAGAAAATGATAGTGTTTTGCTGGAATCCACAAGAAATAGAAATAGAAATCATAAGTCAAAAGGTTAATGTTACAAGCACTGCAAATAATACTTGCTCTTCCTTCTTTCTCAGCTTCTCTCAAGGACATGAAGTTGTACAAAGAAATAATTATAACAAATAACTTCATCTTTATAGGTATAAAACACAAAACAAAAATGCCACAGTGGAAAGAAGTAGTAGAATTATAGAGGTGTAACAATTCTATATCTCACTGGAGTTGAATTAATGTAGTCTGAAGTGGATTCTAAAGTTGATTATGTTGATTTCACACACCTCAATATATGCTGTAAAAAGACTGAATTGTCATTTTCAATAGGCAAGTTATATGCGATGCTATATATTTTATGAAGCTAAATAACTAAAAGCGATTCTCTTAAAGGTTTATAAAGCAACAGAAGGGTGTTGTGAAGAAAATTATAAGCTTCACACAACTGTAGGATTTTATAAGCATAATTTTTAATTCCTAGTTCTTAACCCAAATTTACATAAAATGGCATTTGACTATCTTCCTGCTTCTCTGAGAATGTTTTGCTTTCTTGAATCAAATGACTATTTTCTCTTCTTACTTAGGTCTTTTGAAGAAAGACCAGAGGGGCTAATATATACCTGCTATGTGCACTGGTTTTGTGTTCCTTTCACTCATGTTACTATCACAAAATGTTGTTTATGAATTCCTTTATACCATGCTCTCTGGGGAGGTACATGTTTCTGTGATCAAGAAAACCATGGTTGCAAATTGACAAGTAGGAAAAAATATTATATTTTACTTAGCAGGTATGTCCTCACAAGATAAGTGTATAATCATGAAAATTACATATTTGTATCATAATGTCTCTGACTTATCTTTGATGTGCATAAGAGATAGTATTGAATAGAATAGCACAGATTAAGGAACTACACAGCATGATGTTAAGTACAAAATTTGTCATTCCTTGCATTTTAGGTTTCGGTTCCAAATTAAGCATCTCCATACCTCAATATTTCTTGGCCCATTATATCCACCATCTGTTCCCATCTTATGGTTTATTTATTCTGCTTAGAGATACTTTATTATAAAAAGCATAAAACAAATGCTAATTAATTAAATCCCCAAACATACATTCACACCACGCTTGCATATTCATTCATATGATAATGGTTTCCATACAAAGTGTTTTTGTAAATCTTTATAGAGAGTCATGTGGAGCACTTAACAGATACAATTGGAGGAGCAGATACAAAGGAACAACTCAAGATAGAATCACTGAATCTGGCAGGTAAGAACAAGGATATTACAAGTCAAATGTTTCATGTTTATTTATCTTTTAAGAAGTTTAACTATAGATGTTTAATAACAACAGCTCTATATTTTACTGTTTGGGGACAAAAGAATTCATGATGTCATGCTTTAATTAGTAGTTTGCTTGCATGGGTATCAATGTAAATACTTAGGTGTTTGAAGTTCTAGCACTTAGTCATCTAAAATGTGACTCATAAAAATCAGTTCCAGATTATATTGAAATTGTTTTTTTCTCAAATTTGAAATGCAGAAATGCTAGGTAATGGATATATTAAGGTATACAACAACTGTTTTGTGTTTATCCTTTCTGTACTTCACTATGAAAATGTCAGGCACTTTAAATAGCTCACCATCAGTTCATTTCTTTAGTTACGCTTTGTAGGTTAGAGAAATAAAACAGAATAGAGATGAGGTGAAATTTAGATGTACATCCCTTTGATGTTTGTTGTAATACCAAAAGAATATTGTAGCTTAACAGAGGAAAGGAGAAAGAGATATCTAAACATATCCTATGTTATCACCATATCAAGGGATACTCTGTACTGTAGGAATTAGTATAAAAGCATGCAAGGTTACTCTGCTCTTGCCTCCCCCTCCCAAATAGAGGGTCGTAAACCAGAGGGGCCCTGATGCCAGGCCTAGCAATAAAGTCTGGATGCCTCAGTGTTAGAGTCAGAGACATGCCGGAGCCAGAGATTGATCTTGACAAATAGCCTATGTCCTTATCTAGTAGGATAGCTGGTCTCATAGCTTGGAATGTTAGCTTAAAATGTTATTCTAAAGGTTGTTAACTTAGGATGTGCACCAGGTACGGGGCAGAAGCCCACCCCGTCATCATAGATCTTTGGTACAAATTTAAACTTTTGAAATATGTGTCTCTTTAAAACTATTGGCTGTGCCCATTGTGCTGGCTTCTCAATCCCTTAGCTAATTTAAGGGTGGGAAGTTGGCTATAAAAGCTCACCCCTTCTGACTCTCGGGGTCGATCACCTCAGCCAGACCTGCGTGTCTTGGTTGAACGATTGGCCCTAGCATGCTGGCATAATAAAAACTCTATTTGACTTTTTCAGCCCTGTGTCTGCACTTTGTTCTTTTGGGTGCCCTCAGAAACTCGGTACTTAATGCAATAGGATATGCACTCTCAGGTACAACATAGGTAGCTTTATTCATCTGGGGAAACATAATTTGAAATACTCCAGTATAGCTCTAAAACTAACTTTGTACTAAGTCAACTAACAGGTAACTGAAAAATGAATGGATGAGTGACTAAACAAACATATAAAAAATTTGATAAATTTATATTAAATTACAAAAAGAAATATAACTTATCAACATCCCCCAGAAAAGAACAAAATCAGAATATAGAGTCCTTAATACATTATTTAGAACATCCAGTTATTACCAAAGAAAAAAAATGAAAGAAATAGTACATTTTTGTGTCCAAGCCCAGTAACAAATAGGTAACAAAAATTGGTTGTGATTTTCTGGTGTTGGAGGAAGAAGACTACGTTCATAAATAAATTATTATAAAAATATTCAAGGAAATAAGGGAACTGTTTTCAAGAATAATGATACGACAATGTTTTCATAAAACAATAAAATAGACAAGATATAAAGCTAATATATGACAAAGGACAAATTCCACAGCTGAAATATAACTAAATGAAATGAAAAATTCACTGAAGCAATCCAAGAAAGGGATTTATTGGTCTGAAAAAAGACTTGGTATACTTAAGGTAATGAGATTGATAGAAGGAGAAGATAGGCAAAAAGGCGCAGTAAATATATTTAAACAAGATGAATGAAAAAGTTTGAAATCACCTAGTTATTCACTCAGTTATTGAAATCACCTTTAACATCAAGCAAAAGGAAATCTAAATATAAGAAGCACAAAATAAAATCTACTACTAGACATATAATAATAATCATAACATTGAGGCAAAAAAGACAAGGAGGAAATCTTGAGAACAGCAAGAATAAAGCCACTGACCATGTATTAGAGTTCCCTGCTAAGATATTTAGCATCAAACATTAGAGAGGCTGAAGGTATGGATTAGTCATACTGTGTTTTTTCATACTCAGTTCATAACCAGTGTTATTCACACTCAATTCTGTCATATTTAATGTCTAGAGAGAAAGTTCTATCAACCAAGAATCTTGTGTCTGGCATTCTGTCATACAAAAATGAAGGTGAAATCCAAATAAATTTTTTATTTTTATCAACATTGATTTTTACCGATAGATATCCAAACAAATAAAAATTGAGAGAATTTTTAGCAACCCAGTTTATAATAAAACACTAATGAAAGAGTTCTTCTGGCTAAAAGAGAATGATCTCACAGAGGAGCTTAATTCACAAAAGAATAAAAAATGAAAAAAAAAAAAGTAACAGAATAAAGCAGCCAAAGATACTGGTTAACATTAATTCTGCAAATACAAAAGTCCCTACAAGGGCATATTTTCCATGTTTTTTATTTAAAAGTCAGTTGTATAAGTCAATAGATAAAACTATATTATTGGACCTCTAATGCACAGTCTGGTAATATATTTCACAAGGGCACAAAGGAAAGGGTGGGACAAAGATGAATTGGAGAATGAAATATGATATGAGATGGTAACTTGAATCCTCAGAAATCAATGAAAATATCTAAAAACTAAATAAGAAGGTTAATATAAATTAAGGTATTTTGTTTCAGCTATCCATGTATTTCATTATAATCTTCTGTTATTAAAACACAGTCTAATAGAGTAAATATACCATACAGAAATGCATGCATACTAAAATACTTAATATTTGCCTTACAAAAGTGTTTTTTAACTGTTTATAGATTCTGATAAAAAAATTGTCAGAGATACTACTGGAAGAGGTTTAACAAAGGAGAAAACTAAAGATTTAACAAAGATTCATCCTGGTAAGAACAAGATTATTTCATGCCCATTTGTTATTTATATCTTCTCTGGGGTTTATCTATGTTTGGATCTTAATGACTATTGTTTCTATAGGCTACTACAACTTGGTTTTAAAAATTATTCACGTATTGCCTCCTTAAATTACTTGTACTTTTTAAAGTTATTACCAATGGAAATACAAATACATATTGTAAGTTTAAGAGTTTGTCCATTAAAATAATGCAGACACATCCAGTACTCTAGAGACCTGGGAATATGCTTAATGGAAGTATTCCAATACTGATCTACTTATTCCTTTTAAGGACTAGAAAGGTTATGGTTTATATTTATAGAAGCAAATATATTTGCTTATGAATAAGATGAGTGGAGCAGGGAGCTATTTCATTTGTTATGTCTCTTTATATGGTTAAAATATCAGGTAAAAATATATTTTGAGGAGATTATCACTTTTCTTACACAGTTTACAGCTTGTATTACTGCCTCTCTCTAGCATGACAGGGTTTGACACACTTTTTCTGCCTCACTTTTGTGACAATAAAGAAAGCAGAAAACATAACTGAGAAATAAGATAAAGAACCAGAGGCTGAGAGCCCTTTCTTAAAAATACTGTTATCCAGTTGTGACTATGTGTCCAAGACTGTGCCATCAGCGAACAAAATAAGGAGCTTCACATTGTAGAGGAGACTCATAAAAAAGAAATAATGTAGCTTAATTACTAAATTAATAATCAGAAAACCAATAACAACAACCTACAAAGGAGAGGGCAACATAGTAACCAGGTGTACTAATTTATTTTATCTATAGGCAATTTATATACACCATCTCGACCCCCAAAAGAACACAACTGTCACACATGCAAAACAAAAATAGTAAATTCAGAACAACTCGAAGAAAAAAAAGCAGGAAAAAAAAGGGTTCTTATAAGCAACCCACCTGTAGTATTCCAGAAAACTCGGTGTGTGTGTGTGGGTGTTTATAAAGACTTGAAGAAAGCTGTACTTAACAGGAAAGTTAACAGCATCATTTCATCAGATTGGAAATTTAAAAAAACCAAACCAAAAACTCCGTCCTCCCCCAATCACAGTGTGAAAAAAATCTGCAGTTAAAGGATAAGAAATGTACGGATAGCACAGAGGGGAACAAGTGGCAGGATACCAGGAGTTGGTTGAAAGGTTCTAGTCCCCAGGCTCCCCTGCCTGCGTGTACTTGGTTGCCTCTGATAATAAAAGCATAAAAAGCCACCGAGGGCTGCAAGACTCCTTCTTTGACCCGTCTGCCCAGAATCTGCTCTGTGCCCCTTTCCTGGCACCACAACAGGTAAATAGCACCCAGGTAAGCTGAGCAACTGACTTAGCGTTGGAAACTATGGATGCCAGAGAAAGTGACATGGCAGACTCAAAAAGCTAGTAGAAAAAAACTGGCACACCCAGAATAATATATCCAGCTAACCTAATTTTGAAAATAAAGGTGAGATAAGTGGATTCCCATATAAATAAAATTTAAGAGCACTGTTTACTAGCAGATTCACCTTATTGGAAATAGAAAGGAAATTCTTCAGGCTGAAAGCAATTGACTGCAAATGGTTCTTTAAATCCTTCCACCCAAAATCATGAAGAAAGGAATTCTATGAATCTGGAAGACGGTACTTAGGCTCAGCTTATTTCCTATCATGTCTGAACTGATTTAAAATGTAATTGTTTAAAATTACGTAACAGTGATTTGTTGGTCCTATAAAATCTGTAAAGGTCACATACACCAGAGTAGCAGCACACAGGTGCTGTGGGGAAGCAGTCATTTATTCGAGTAAGAAAATAGCGCCTTTCTGCAGAACCGACTAGATGGCAGAAGTGGGACAAAAGACGCAGCAGCAAACCTGAAAAAAGAAATCATGTAGCTTAGCCGCAAGCTTACCCACTCTGGCTCCGTGGACCTTGACCAGCAGCCGACTGAGTCCTGCCAGCTGCTGATGCAGCCGTACACCTTTCCACAGGGCAGAGGCTGAACCCAGGCCTGCAGCGGAAGCACCACTTCTGCTGAAGCGCTTGCGCAAGGCCGAGAAGGCGATCCCACCCAAAAGGTGGTGAAGACGCACCTGTGGGACATATCATCCTTCCTGAGATGGTGAGCACCGTGGGTGGCGTCTACAATGGAAAGACATTTAGTCAGGTGGAGATCAAGCTTCAGATGATGAGCCACTACCAGGGCAACTTCTCTATCACCTACAAGCTTGTTAAACACAGCCAGCCAGGCACTAGGGGCACACACTCCTCCCTATTCATCCCTTTCAAATACTCTGCCTGGCTAATAAAGCGCAGACTTTTCTAATCCTTAAAAAAAGAGAAGAAATAATATTGTGTTAAATGGATGCCACAGGGACAAATTCAGAGAACCAGAAATTATGTCAGAATGTTAAAATAATAGGCAATGTAAATATGTTCTTGCTCTTCATGTCTCTCCTTTAAAGAACATCAAGTTTTACAAAGAAGCAATGAGAGATCACTTCATATTTAAAGCACTAACAGGCATAAAAAGTGCCTCGGAGAAGAGAAGTAGTAGTTATAGGAGAGTAATAGTTCTATATCTCACTGTAATTTAATTAGTGAAAGTCTGAAGTGGATTCTCATATTCACTATGTTGACATCCCACATCTTGATATAAAGTCTAAAGAAAAACTTTAAATAGACAAATCATGTGTCATGCTATACATTTTATTAAAAAAACTCACTGAAGTATACTAAGAGATTCTTGGAAAAGTTTAAAGCAATGGGATGATGTTGTGTTGGAAAATTTTGACCTTCACACAATTATTAGATAGGCAAGCATAGCTTTTGATTATTGGTCTTTAACCCAATCTTACCTTAAATGCCATATGAATGACTCCCTGATTATATAAGGATCCTTTGATTTCTTCATTCAGGTGACTCTGTTCTTCTGATATCATTTAAAGAAAGACCAGAGAGGCTAAAATATACCTGCTAATGTGCACTGGCTTTGTTTGTACAACTCACATCATCACCAAAAATTGTTGTTTATGAATCTAGTTAAATCTTACTTTTTGACAGAGGATTATGTTACTATGACCAAGAAAACTGTGGCTTAAAGACTACATGTGGGGAAAAAATATTATGCTCTACTTTATCAAGAATATCCCCAGAGGAAGAGTGTACTTTAATGTAAACCTGGACTTTTTTGTGTCAAAATTTCTTTGGAATAAATTCGAATTGCTTGGAATACAGCATTGGATAGAATAGCACTGGTTAAGGAATTATGTGGCATGAGGTTCTATATAAAATCTGCATTCTGTAGTATAGTTTCTGGCCCCAAACTAAACATTTCTATACCTCAATATAACATGGCTTCCTTCAATGTAAATCCTTTAATGATCCTATTTGAAGGTTTTATGATTTTCAATACACTCATTTTAAATTTTGGTCCATCATGAAGAAAAGATAAGTTAATCCTACACAAAAACATACAAGTGCACACACATATTCATACGGTAACAGTTTCCATACAGTGAGTTTGTGAAATATCTTTATAGGGGGTAATGTAGGGCATTTTATAGGTTGAGTTAGAAGAATAGGTGCAAAGTGGCAAGTCCATGCACAACCACCGACTCTCTCAGGATATTATAAGAACAACATAAGGACAGTATTTCACATTTATTATCTCATGAATATAATTATATAGGCATAATGGGTAAAATGTTTCATGAAGACCCCTTTTAATTACTTCTTTGTTTGCATTCAATATTAGTGTAAAAGTAGCTATTTTATATTCTAGCACTCATTCTTCTAAGATGTAAACTAAAAAACCAATTCTATAGTCCACTTAGTAATGTTGAGGAAGGCTGCTGATGATACACAATGGAGGATATTGTGTAAGATGAAATGTACACTCTTTTTTCTTAAAAAGAGTTGGTGGGTTGTTGCTTTGTTTTGGCTAGTGTGTCCTTTGCTCTACAGAAGCTTTTAAGTTTGATGTAGTCCCACCTGTTTATCCTCTCCTTCACTATCTTTGCTTTAGGTGTTGTATCTCTTAAAGATGTTACTGATGTGTATATCACGTAGAAGGTTTTGCCTACTTTTTCTTCAATATATTTTATGGTTTCAGGTCTTATGTCTAAGTCCTTAATCCATTCTGAGTTGATTTTTGTGCATGGTGAAAGGCAGTATTCTAATTTCACTCTTTTGCTTGTAGCCGTCCAGTTTGCCCAGCACCACTTTTTGAACAAGCTGTCTGTATTCCATTGTATATTCTTTGCTCCTTTGTCAAAGATTACTTGTTCATAAGCTTGTGGGTTTGTTTTTGGGCTTTCTATCCTATTCCATTGGTCTATGTGTCTGTTTTGTTTCAGTACCATGCAGTTTTTATGATTGTGGCTTTGTAGTAAAGTTTGAAATCTGGAAGTGTGATCCCTCCACTTCCCTTTTTTTCAGTTAGGAGAGCTTTGGCTATTTGAAGTTTTTTGTGTCTCCATATGAATTTCATCAGTATTTGTTCTATTTCTTTGAAGAATGACATTGAAATTTTTATTGGGATAGCATTGAATCTGTAGATTTAAAAGTCTCAGATTTTATGGAAAAGGAATTATGAGGAATCAGATTGTGTATTGATTTGGCACTATCAGATATGTCACTTTGGTCAAATCACTAAATGTTCAGTTCCTCAATATAATGACCTTGTTCTGATTGCTAAAGTCATTTTCAAATTAAGATACTAGGGTTCTACAATCCATGTCTTTCATTATAATTCTCCTATAATTAATATACATTCTAGTAAGAGTAGGAACAATATCACACATATGCACATACACATATTAATATTTACCTTACAAGACTGTTTTGAAACTCACTGTTTTAATAGAGACTGATACAGAAAAATTTACAGATGATACTGGAAGAGATGCAAAAAAGGATATTGATGCAGAAAACTTCACAGATGATATTAGAAGAGGTGCAGTAAAGGAGACTGATATACAGAGATTCACAGATGCTATTAGAAGAGATTCAATAAGAGAGGAAACCAAGTCACAATCAAGAATTCATCCTGGTAAGAACAAGATTCTTCCATGTCTGTTCATTCATTCTTTCTAACTTCTCTTGGTTTTCTCTATGTTGTAGTTGTTTAAAACCCCAATACCCTCAGGCTACTAGAACATATTTAAAAGATTCTTCATAAATTGTTTTCTGTAAGTCTGTGCCCTTAGTAACATTGGAAGTTATATGTGGTAGAGATGGAGAATTCATAAATATGAAATAGTACAGCCTAGTCACTAGGTAAATAATCAGGTTAACAACAGGCTTACAAAGAGGAAGGAAAACTTGGTATCCACATGTGCTAAAATATTTTCTCTAAAGGGCTTTTTTCCCCCTACATCTTCCCAGTCACCAAAAGAACAAGCCTGACACATGTATAGAAACAGTAAGTTTGGAGGCATCCACAGAATTCAAACAAATAAACAAACTAACCAACAAACAAACAGAACAAAGTATTCTAATGATCACACATGTAGGATTCTGTAAAAAAAACAGTTATTTTTTAAAAGTTTAAGAAAATTGTGCTTAAACAGGAAAGGAAGACTATGTCAATATTGTATTAAATAGGGAATGTCAAAAATATGTAGAGAATTTTTCTCTCACTTTTAATGAAAAACCTGCAGTTGAAGGTACAAATGGGTAATACAGAAGTAAATAATTTTTTGGGTGTCAAGAGTACCTTGAAAGGACAGAAAAAGAGTCTCTATACTGAAAGTAATGGGAAAAATTTAACTAGAGCAGACAATTAAAAGGGCAGAAAAAATTCTTTGAGGAAACAGTCCCTGAAAATATTGAAACACACTTACTGGTAAATATGAACATGCAGAAGCCAAACTCATTGAAATCTTTGCAAAATAAATACCGTGATATCTACAACAAGACTCATCATAAGTGAATGTGATGAGGGCAAGGACAGATGAAGTGCTGAATGCTTTGAAGGGACACAAGTCATCATGTAAATTTAAAGCAGTGAGATAAGCTGAACACCTGAATTAACATGGGAAGCTATTATGGTCAGAGTCACTGAGATGACAGATTCAAGATGCTGAAATAAAAAACTGACACACCAAGAATAATGTATCTAGCAAAACTATTTTCAAAAATGAAAGTGAGATAAAGAGATGGCCAAATAAATTAAAATTGTGACAACTCTTTACTAACAGATTTGACTTCCCAGAAATACATAGCTTAGTTCTTCAAACTGAACCAAATCACTAGTTATTTGAATTCCTCAATCTAATTACATCGCTAAAAATGATTCTGTATGTCCTATCAGCAATATGAGAGCATATTTTATCCCTTTACATAACTGATTTAATTAGTAATTGTTTTTAACAATATCTATGTCAATATTGTTGGGTTGGTGAAACTAGAAAAATCATGTATTTCACAGTAACAGCACACAGGTGAGATGTGAGAGTTATTAGGTGTTTGAGTAAGAAAATGATAATACGTTAGCTGGAATCCACAGAAACAAGAGCAGAGAAAAAGAAATTTTTAAGTTAGAAGGTTAATTTATCCAGCACTACATATATATACTTGCTTTTTATTTTTCTTTCAACCTCTATATAGATGTCAAGTAATACAAAGAAATAATTATAACAACTCTACATTTATAGGTATAATAGGCATGATAAAAATGCCACAGTGAAAAGATATAACACTCTAGAGGAGTAACAGTTCTATATCTCACTGGACTTTAATTAATATAACTCTGAAGTAGATTAAAAATTGACTTTTGATATCACACATTGCAAAATAAGTTTTTTCTTTTTAAATATATACTTATTACATTATCCCTCATATTTGTACAATGTATGATTTCCCTGTGAAATTCCCACCACCAGTTCACTCATGCATCACCACCATAGAACCTTGTGCTCTTCCCACCCCTGTCCTGATCCTTCACCTTCTTCCTCCCTTACAGAATATCTCTGATCTATACTTGCCTCGTGATTTTGACTTTTACTTTATTATAGTTACTTTTTTCCCCTCTTATCCCTTATTTGCTTCCTCTACATTCCTCCTATAAGTGAAACCATTTGATATTTTTCTTTTTTTCTCTGGTTTATTTCACTGAGCATAATCCCTTCCAGCTCCATCCATGTTGCTGCGAATGGCATGAGTTTATCCTTTTTGATTACTGAGTAATATTCCATTGTATAAATATACCACATCTTCTTGATCCAGTCATCTGTTTTGGGAAATTTGTGTTGTTTCCATAGATTACTTATTGTAATTTGTGCTGCAATGAACATAGGAGTGCAGGTGTCCTTTTTAAAAAATTTATTTATATGTATTTGACACCAATTGTGGTTCCCATGGGTTTTCCACCACCATTTCACCCATGCACTATAACCTCAGTCTCAACCTATTCTGCCCTCAACCCATTCCTTCCCCCCTCCCCACAAAGTGTTTCTGATTTGTCCTTGTCTTTTTGTTTTTGTTGCATTTTTGTTTCTTGTTTTTATTGTTATTATTCTTTTCCTTGGTCACTTATTTGGTTCCCTTATATTCCTTGTAGGGGTGAAACCATCTGGTATTTTTGTTTTGCCTTCTGACTTATTTCGCTGAGCATAATCCCTTCCAGCTCCATCCATTTTCTATGAATGACTCTAGTTTATCCTTTTTAATTGCTGAATAGTATTTCATCATGTATATATACCACAGCTTCCTGATCCAATTGTCTGTTTTCAGGCATTTAGGTTGTTTCCAGGTATTACTTATTGTAAATAGTGCTGCAATAAACACAGGCGTGCAGATACTCTTTTGAATCAGTGTTTTGATATCTTTTGGGTATATTCCTAGGAGTGGGATTGCTGAATCATATGTGAGTTCCATTTTTAGTAGTTTGAGGAACCGCCACACTGCTTTCCATAGTGGTTGGACCAGTTTGCATTTCCATTAGCAGTATAGGAGTTCCCTTTTCTCCACATCCTTGCCAAAATTTGTTGTTGCTAGTTTTAATATGTGCCATTCTTACAGGTAAAAGGTGGTACCTCATTGTGGTTTTGATTTGCATTTCCCTGATTACAAGTTATGTTGAGCATTTTTTCCTCTGACTGGCTGTTTGGAAGTGTCTTTTTAGCCCTTCTGCCCATTTTTTGATTTGGTTGTTTACTTTGTTTTTGATGAGCCTCATTAGTGCTTTGTAGATCTTTTCGATCAATCCCTTATTATTAATAATGTGTGCAAAAATATTCTCCTAATCAGAGGGGTTTCTCTTTGTTTTGATCAATGTCTCTTTTGCTGTACAGAAGCTCTTTAATTTGATGTAGTTCCAGCTGTTTATCTTTTCCTTCACTTTCTTTTCTTTAGGTGATGTTACTGAGATGTATGTCATTGAGTGTTTTGCCTATATTTTCTTCTATATATTTTATGATTTCAAGTTTTATGTCTAATTCCTTAAAGAAACATTTGATTTACTTAACATCAATAGGCAAATAGTATACCATGAGACATGTTTTTTTGAAAATGGCCAACTGAAAGTAGTAAGAGATTCTCTAGAACATTAAAAGAAAAGAGAGGATATTCTGAAGAGGGAAAATTATGATCTTTGCTCAATTGTAAGATTCTTCAGTGCATAGGTTTTAATTCCTAGGTATTAATCGTATTTAATTGCTTCCTGCATATGAGGATCCTTTCTTTTTTGACTTATGACTATTAGTATATATGTTGAAGAAAGCCCCCAAAGGCAAAATATAACCAAAATGTGCCCAAATTTTGTGTTGTTGTAATTCATGTTACTGTTGTAAAATGAATATATTTAAACCATTGTCTGTGTGGATGTGTGTGTTTTTGTGACTAAGAAAAATCTATGGCTGCAAATTGACCTGTGGGGAAAATGTTATGTTCTACTTCATCAGGTATATTCCCACAGGATGAGTGTGTTTTCAAATAATCATGAAAATTATATATTTGTAACATAATTTCTCTGACATATATTAATTTGTATAGGAGATATCATTGAAGGAAAAACACTGGTTAAGGAATTATGAGTATATAGTAATATATAACATTTTCATTCCTGGGATATTAGATTTTGATCATACAACTAAACATCTCCCTACCTCAAAATTTTTGGTTCATATAAATTTTCCATCTGTTTGCTTTTTAAGGTTTCTGTACACAGTAGTATAGATATTTACAAATGTTCTTCCATGAAAACAAATGATAGGTAAATAATGCCACAAACACACTTGTGTACACACACATATTTATATGGTAATAAAGTGATTATGAAATCTCTTTATGTCTCTAGGGAGTAAAGGAGAACACTTGATCAATGAAACTGGAAGAACAGAAGGAAAGGGGCAAGCCAAAAAACAACCATTGGATTTGTCTGGTAAGAACAAAAAACACAAGACTAATATTTTAACTTTGTTTATCTCCTAAGAAAGTTCATTATGAGTTTTAATAACACCAGTTCTTCATTTTACTATTTTTTTGGGCAAAAGGTTTCATGATGTTTCCCTTTAAATAGTAGTTTGTTTGAATCATATATCAATGTAAAAGTAGCTAGATATTTCAAGTGCCAACACTCATTCATCTAACACGTGATCCAAAGCACAATTCTATAGAAAATTTAGACTATTATTGGTGCACAAACAACTAATTATAACTACCTCTTTCTATTTCCAGCCTTGATAGAATGATTTTCAAATTTGCTATTGCAGAAATGCTAGTAAATAGGTGTGTTAAGAAAAGGAATATAATAGTTACTTCTTTCACATTTTGTTCTTTGCAATAAAAAAAGAAATGAAAAATAACCAGACAGAGTAATCAAGATCATGGTAAACATTAATTTTATATTTACTATGACTTATACAAATACAAATTTGTCACTTTTCCTTTCTTAATTGTTCCAGATGCTGGTCTGTTCCTTTTCTGTGCTAGAAAAGATTGAGTTGCATCTGCAAAAGCAGAAATGTTTGCTTAGAATGTGGTAAAAATAGAAATTGAGACAGTTATTTCATTGATTATTATTTCCCTTGATTAAAATATCACTTTAAAGATATTCTCAGATAAAGAATAAATCATTCATTTTTTTCTTATATAGTTTATAGTTTACTAACTTATCTTGGCATTACAATGCTTGACAAACTTTATATGTGATTTTACTACAAAGGAGGTCTGGAAGTTAACAGAGGAACAAAGTAGATGGACAGTGGAATATTATGCAGCAATCAAAAAAGATAAACGATGTCATTCACAGCAATATGAATAGAGCTGGAACAGATTATGCTCAGTGAAATAAGCCATAAAGAAAAAGAAAAATATTGGATGGCTTCACTTATAGGAGGAATGTAGAGGAGTCAAATAAGGGGTCAGGGGAAAAAAGTAATTATAATAAATTTAAAATGAACAGGCAGTTATACATCAGAGACATTCTGGGAGGAGGAGGGAAAAGGATTAATACAGGGTTGAGAAGAGTGTAAGGGACTATGGTGATGGGACATGGATGAATTGGTGGTGGGAATTTCACACATACTCAAATGGTAACAGTTCCCATACAAAATGTTTTGAAATCTCTTTATGTCTGTAGAGATCAGTGTAGAACACTTGACAGATGCAACTGGAAGAACAGATACAAAGGAACAACTCAAGACAAAACCAGCTAAGATCCAAGGTAAAATAATGATATTACTTATCAACTATATCAAGCTTACTTATCTTCTAAGGAGCTAAATTAAATAGGGATATTTTATAACAACAGTGCATATAGTTTACTATTTTTGGGGCAAAAGGTTTCATAATATCCTTCTTTTAATTAGCTGTTACTGTTGTAAGTAATGTAGCAAAATGTGATCCATAAAAACCAATGCTATGGCAAACTGAGCATGTGACTAATAACTAATTATATTCTATTCACTTTCATTTTCTTGACTAGATAAGATTTATTTTTCAAAGTTGCAAAAGCAGAAATGTTAGCTGATAGATGAGATAAGAAATAGAATATCATGGCTCTTCCCTTGTTTATAATTTCTCTTTCCATGATGAAAATATCAGGGAATTTTTAGTATCTTACTTTCAGCTAGTAGAGTTCTTTAGTCATGCTTTTTGTTCAGATATTGTACAACAGAATACACCTGCAGTAAATCTTCTAGGTACCTTTGATCTATACAATGATACCGAAAGAACACAACTAAATAGAGGAAAGGGGATAGAGGTATTAAAACAGATTCTGTTAGAACCACTTATATCTAAGGTCAACTGTGTGCATGGCCGATGATACGCTCTCACAGAAGCAGTATCAGAAGCTTTACTCATCTGGGGAAGATATTTTTAGTAAAATACTCCTACTGTCTACAATGTAGTATGAACGTAATACTCAGCACCTAAATAATTAATGGGTGAATGATGATATAAATAAATGAATAGAAAGTCAACAGGAAATGACAAAGCAAAAGAGGCCACTAATCAACAACCCCAGGAAGGGAAATCAAAATACAGAGTTGTTTAATACATTATCTAGAGATCCAGTTATTTGGCAAAGTGGCAAACAGTAAAAAAATTAAGTAGTAAGTTATAGTCAGGAAAAAATGAGGCAACAGAAATGCTTGTGATACCCTGATATTGGAATAGGCAGACAATGCTTACTAAGTAATTATTATAACAATGTTCAAGGAACAAAGGACCCCACAGTCAAAGAAAAATAATGACATCATAAAAACATTTCATACACTAGATAAAACTGACATAGATAAAAACTAATATAAAGAATAATATTTAGGGCCTCCCCTGGTGGCGCAGTGGGTTAAGCAGCGCACTATGAAGCAAACCGCAGCCACTTGCAGCATGAGTTCGATCCCTGCTGCCGGCCAGG